>CAUYQG010042423.1:0-38076 GCA_963574415.1 Tarsius wallacei
GTAGTTCCAGCTACTTGGAAGGCTGAGGCGGAAGGATCGCCGGAGCCCAGCAGGTCGAGGCTGCGGTGGCCGGTAGCGGCCACTGCACTCCAGTCTGGGCGACAGAGTGAGACTCCAACTCAAAAAAAAAAAAAAAAAAAAAGAACCTAATTTGCACATACAGAAAATTCTGTGTGACAGCATCAGAATATATAAGCACATACTTCTCAGGCACGTTCAGAATGCTCTCCAGAACTGATTGTCTGTTAGGCTACAAAACATGTCTTAATAATTTTGAAATTATATATAGTATATTTTCCAACTACAGTGGTATGAAATTAAAAATCAATTACAGGAGGAAAACTGGAAAATTCAAAGATATGTGAAAATTAAACAAATCATTTCTGAACAACAAATGAGTAAAAAAAAAAATCAAAAAGTAAATTTAAAATATTTTGAGACAAAAGAAAATGTAAACACAATGCACCAAAACTATAGGATGCAACTTTTCTAACATGCCTACATAAATGCCTACATAAAGGGAAAAAATACATACATAACCTAATGCTACATTTTCAGGAACTAGAAAAAGAACAAACTAAACCTAAGTTAGTAGAAGAAAGAAAATAACTAAAATGGGAGAAAATGTAAATAAAATAGAGACTAGAATAACAATAGAAAACATCATCAAACTAAGAGTTGTTTTCTGAAAAAAAGATACAATTTGCAAACCTTTGCTACAGAAAAAGAAGACTCAAATAAATAGAATAAAAAATGAAAGAGAAGACATTACAACTGATATTACAGAAATGTGAAGGATAATTATAGGCTACAATGAATAATTATATGCCAACAAATTGGATAACTTAAAAGAAATGAATAAATTGTTAGAAACATGCAACCTACTGAGACTGAATCATGACAAAATACAAAATTTGAACAGACCAATGAGTAGGGAGATTGAATTAGTAATAAAAAAAGTTATCATCAAAGAAAAGCCCAGGACCTGATGGCTCTGCTAGTAAATTGTACTAAGTATTTAAAGAAGAATTAACATGATTTTTCTTAACCCTTTCAAAAAAACCAAACAAGTAAAAAAGACCTCCAGTCTCATGTTATGAGGCCAACGTTATCCTTATACCAAAGCCAGACAAATACACTATGAAAAAAAAAGAAAATTATAAGCCTATATCTCTGATGAACATAGAAGCAAAAATTCTCAACAAAATACCAGCAAAATAATTCAACAGCACATTAAAAGAATCATACACTGTTATCAAATGGGATTTATCCCTGGGATGTAAGGATGCTTCAACATATACAAATCGGCCAGGCTCAGTGGCTCAGCCTGTAATCCCAGCACTTTGGGAGACTTAGGTGAGTGGATTGCCTGAGTCTGCTGGTTCGAGACCAACCTGGGCAACTTGGCAAGACCTCGTCTCTAAAATAAATCAAAAATTAGCTGGGCATGATAGCATGCGTCTATAATTCCAGCTACTTGGAAGGCTGAGGCGGAAGGATCACTGGAGCCCAGCAAGTCAAGGCTGCGGTGGCCGGGAGCGTACCACTGCACTCCAGTCTGGGCAACGGAGTGAGACTCCAACTCAAAAAAGAAAAAAAATACAAATCAATAAATAAAACACACCAAATTAAAGGAATGACAGGTAAGAGTGCTATCCACTCATTAGCTACAGAAAAAGTATATGACAAAATACAAAATTCATTTATGATAAAAATATTTTAACAAAGTAAGCAAAGAAGGAATAGACTTCTTTGCTTACTTTGTTATAAAGGCCAGACAATAAAGGCCATATAAAGCAAGCCCACAGCTAATATCATACTCAATAGATCAGCAATAAAATAAGGGTGCCCACTCTCATCACTTCTATCTAACATTGTACTGGAAGTTCTTATGAGAACAATTAGGAAAGAAAGAGAAAGAAAAAAAAATCTAAATAGCAAATAAGTAAAACTGTCTCCCTCTTTTCAGATGACATAAACTTAGATATAGAAACCCCTACAGTCAGGTGCAGTGGCTCACATATGGAATCCCAGCACTTTGGGAGGTTAAGGTAGAAGGATTGCTTGGAGTCCAGGAGTGAGACTAACCTAGGCAATAAAATGAAAACTTCTCTCTACAAAAAAATCAAACAAGTAGCTGGGCATGGTGGTGCTTGCCTGTAGTTGCTACTTGGAAGGCTGAGGTGGGAGGATTGCTTGAGCCCAGGAATTTGAGGTTGTGGTGAGCCATGATGGTGCCACTGCATTCCAGTCTGGGTGACAGAGTGAGACTCTGGCTCAAAAAAAAGAAAGAAAAGAAAAAAAGAAGAGAAAGAAAACCCTACAGACTCTACTAAAAAACTGTTAAAACTAATAGACATAGTAAAGTTGCAGTATATAAAATCAGCTGTCAAAAATAAATTGTGTTCATTATGCTAAAAGACTATTTAAAAAATTAAGACAACAATCTTATTTATAACACCATCAAAAAAAATAAAATATTTAGTAATAAATTTAACTAAGGAGGTGAAATACCTGTATAATAAAAAACTATAAGTCATTGATGAAGGGAATTGAAGAAAACACAGGTATATAGAAAGATACATTATGTTCAAGAATCAGAAAATCAATATTGTCAAAATATTATGACTATCCAAAGTGATCCACATATTCAATATAATTCCTATCAAATTTCCAGTGGCCTTTTTTTTTTTACAGAAATAGAAAAACTCTTCTAAAATTTATTTGTTACTACAAAAGACCATAAATAGCTAAGTTAGACTGAAAACCCTAGTAATCAAAACAGTGTAGAACTGTTACAAAGACCAATGGAAACAGACACATAGATCAAAGAAACAGAATAGAAAGTCCAGAAATAAACCCATGCATTTACAATAAACTAATCTTCAACAAAGGCACCAAGAATAGACAATGAGAATCACTTCAATAAATGGTGTTGGCTAAACTGAATATAGTCATTCTTAAATGAAATTCTTATATTACACATACACAAAAATCAATTCAAAATGGACTAAATGCTTAAACATGGGACCTGAAACCATAAAATATTTATAAAAAACATATAGGAAACAGGCTAGTGTGGTGGCTCATGTCTATAACCCCACCACTTTGGGAAGCAAAGGCAAGAGGATTGCCTGAGCCTGGGGGTTCAAGACGAGGCTGGGCAACTTGGCGAGACCTTGTCTCTACAATAAATAAAAAAATTAGCTGAACATGGTGATGTGTGCCTGTAGTTCCAGCTACTTGGAAAGCTGAGGTGGAAGGATCGCCTGAACCCAGCAGGTCAAGATTGAGGTGGTCATGAGCATGCCACTGCACTCCAGCCTAGGTGACAGAGTGAGACTCCAACTCAAAAAAATAATACAAAATAAAAAATATATATACATGGAAAATAAACTTTAGAAAAACTCTTCTAAAATTTATATGTAGCCACAACAGATCACAAATAGCTAAATTATACTGAAAACCTTAGCAATCAATACAATGTGGAACTGTTACACAGACCAATGGAAACAGACACATAGATCAAAGAAACAGAATAGAAAGTCCAGAAATAAATCCATGCATTTATAATAAACTAATCTTCAACAAAGTCACCAATAATAGACAATGAGAGTCACTTCAATAAATGTATATATATATGTATATATATATATATTCAATAAATATATATATATATGAAAAAGATTCATGGCATTATTTTTGGGATACCAATTGATTAGTAAAAGCAGACAACAAAAGCAAGAGTAAACAAGCGGGATAGCATCAAAATAAAAAGCCTGTGCATAGGAAAAAAAATCTACAGAGTGAAGAGACAACCCAGAGAATGGGAAAAAACATTTGTAAATCACATATTTTATAAGTGGTTACTAATCAAAATATGTAAAGAACTCATACAAGTCAATAGCAAAAAAGCAAATAACCCTATTTAAAAATACGAAAGACCTAAATAAACATTTTTTTCCAAAGAAGACATACAAATGGCCTGGAGGTATAATAAAAGGTGCTAAACCTCACTGATTACAAGGGAAATGCAAATCAATATCATAATGAAATATTAGTTCATAACTGTTAGGATGGCTGGTATCAAAAAGCCAAAAGATAAGTGTTGGTGAGGATGTGGCAGAAAGGGAGTGTTATTGATGGGAGTGTTAATTGGTGCAGCTATTATGGAAAAAAGGTACAAATCAGTTTTTTAAAAAGATAAAAATAATCCAGTCCTCTTTTGATGGACAGCATGGTTGGTTCCCTGATCTTGCTATTGTGAACAATGCTGCGATAAACATATCTTTTTTATAGGAGTGATTTGAGTTCATCTAGGGTATATTCCCAGTAAGGGAATTGCGTGATCATATGGAAGGTTGATTTTTAGAGCTTAGACCTTTAACAACTATCGTAATACTATAAGAAAAGGACTGACAGTGGCAGGAAACTGGGGGGGAGCAGGGAGGGGAAGGGAAGTGGGATTAACGGTAGTCAATATCTATCTGGGGATGGGGGACACACCTCATCAACAAGGGTACCTACACAATGCATATTTGTATACCTAACCCTTAACTGTACCCCACAGTTTTAAAATTAAAAATATGTTAAATAAATAAAATAAATAAAATTAAACTATCATAATATCCAGCAATTGTACTTCTGAGTATTTATCCAAAGAAAATAAAATTACTATTTGGAAGAAATATCTGTACTTGACGGGACTTGGTGACTCAGCCTGTAATCCCAGCACTTTGGGAGACCGAGGCGAGTGGATTGCCTGAGCCCACAGGTTCGAGACCCACCCTGGCAACTTGGTGAGACCTCGTCTCTACAATAAGTCAAAAAACTTAACCGAGCGTAGTAGCGCACGCCTGTAGTTCCAGCTACTTGGAAGGCTGAGGCGGAAGGATCTCTGGGGCCCAGCAGGTTGAGGTTGCGGTGACCATTAGCATGCCACTGCACTCCAGTCTGGGTGACAGAGTGAGACTCCAACTCAAAAAAAAAAAAGCAATATCTGTATTCCCATTTAATTGCAGCAGTATTCACAACAGTCATGATATGGAAACAACCTAAGTGTCCACTGAAAGATGACAGGTTAAGAATACTATAGAATGGAATATTATTCAACCTTACAAAAGAAAGAATCCTGCCATTTGCAGCAATATGAATAAACCTGGAACATATTATGCTAATAAAACAAGATAGACACAGAAAGACAAATACTACATGACCTCATTTACTTACGGGATCTAAAGAATTTGAACTCAGAGAAGCATGGAGTAGAAAGGTAGCTACCAAGAGCAATACACTCATAGTGGGGAAATTCAACATGCCACTCACAGCGCTAGATATGTCATTGAGACACACAATCAGCAACAAAGTATTGAATTTAAAATTAACTTCAGACCAAAGGGATCTCAGATATTCACAGAACATTCTATCCAACAACTTCAGAATATACGTTCTATCAGCACATGAAACATTTTCCAAATAGACTATACATTAGGCCACAAAACTAGTCACAATAAATTTTTAAAAACTCAAAATTAGCCGGGCTCAGTGGCTCAGCCTGTAATGGGAGGCTGAGGTGAGTGGATTGCCTGAGCCCGCGGGTCCAAGACCCGTCTGGGCAACTTGGCGAGACCTCATCTCTACAATAAATCAAAAAATTAGTCAGGCGTGGTAGCACGCAACTGTAGTTCCAGCTACTTGGAAGGCTGTGGCGGAAGGATCGCCGGAGCCCAGCAGGTCGCGGCTGCGGTGGCTGGGAGTGTGTCACTGCACTCCAGTCTGGGCGACAGAGTGAGACTCCAACTCAAAATTATATCAAGTATCTTCTCAGACAATAGCAGAATACAAATGGAAATTAATGCCAAAAGGAATTCTTGAAGTGATACAAAAACGTGGAAATTAAACATGTCCCTAAACAATTTTGGAGTTAATGACAAAATTAAGATGGAAATTTAAAAAAATTTTGAAATGAATGTAAACGTAGACTCAATATACCAAAACCTCTCTAATACAGCTAAAAAGCACCAAGAGGGAAGTTGCATTAAGCAACTACATCAAAACAAGTAGAAAGAGCAACAATTAACAACCTAACATTCCACATCAAGGGAAAAACAAAAATAAGCCAAACTCAATCTAGCATAAGAAAAGAAAAAAAACAAAAATCAGGGCAGAACTAAATGAAATTGAGATAAAAAATACAAAAAATTGACAAAACAAAAAACCGATTCTTTGAAAAAATAAAACTGATAAGCTGCTAGCTATACTAACTAAGAGAAGGGAGAAGGTTCAAGTAAACACAGTCTGAAGTGAAAAAGGAGACATTACAACGGATGCCACAGAAAAACAAAAGATAATGAGAGACTACTGTGAGCAACTCTATGCTCTCAAACTAGAAAACTTACAGGAAATGGAAAAGTTTTTGGAAATACATCAACCTACCAAGTTTGAACCAGAAAGAAGAGCTGAGTGTGGTGACTCATGCCTGTAATCCCAGTACGTTGGGAGGCAGAGGCAGGAAGGTTGTCTGAGCCCAGGGGTTCGAGATCAGCATAAACAACATGGCAAGATGCTATCTCTACAATAAATCAAAAAGTTAGCCAGAGGTGGTGGAGCATGCCTGTAGTTCCAGATATAAGAAAGGTTGAGGCAGGAGGATCCCCTGAGCCCAGCAGTTTGAGGCTGCAGTATCCGTGAGTGTGCCACTGCACTCTAGCCTGGGTCACAAAGTGATACTTCAGCTCAATAAATAACTAAACAAATAAACAAACAAATAAATAAAAATGCTGTCTAGACCAATAACAAGTTATAAAATTGAACTAATAGTCAAAAATCTTTTAGCACAAATTGCAAAAGTCCAAGACCAGATGTATTCACAGTTGAATTATAGCGAATGTACAAAGAAGAAATGGTACCAGTCTACTGAAACTATTCTAAAAATTTGAGGAGAAGGGATCCCTCCCTAACTTATTCTTTGAAACTAGTATCACCCTGATGCCAAAGCCATACAACAACACCATAACAATAACAAAGTATAGACCACTATCCCTGATGAATATAGATGTAAAAATTATCAACAAAATACTAGCAAGCCAAAGCTAACAGCACATCAAAAAGATACTACACCACAATCAAATGGGTGTTATTCTAGGTATACAAGGGTGGTTCACAATGCAAATAAATGCATGTGATTCATCACAAAAACAGAATTAAAAAACAAAAACATGATCATCTCGATATACGCAGAAAAAGAATTTGATTAAATTTAGCATCACTTCATTTTTAAAAAATTCTCAACAAGTTAAGAATAGAGGGAACATACTTCAAAATAATAAAGGTCATATAAAAAAGGGGAACCCAAAAAACCCCAAAATTTATTTATTAAAAATTGTGCATTTATTCTTACATGTTTAAACTTCAGTCACCCTCAAAGTACTCTTCATTTGATACACCTATTGAGATGCTTTTTCCACCGCTCAAAAACAGTTTTTGAACTTGTCAATTTTGATGCCTTGTTTCACTCTTCACATTAGCAAAACATTTCTCTTCAGGGACATTTTTCATCCAGGGAAACAAGAAAAAGTTGTTTGTGGTGAGATCAGGTGAATAGGGAGAGTAGGGCATGGGGCTCATGCCATTTTTGGTCAAAATGTGCTGAACACAGTGTGGTGGGGACAGGTGTGTTGTCATGGTGGAAGAACCAGTTACCTGTTTGCCACAACTTGGGTTGTTTCTTCTGCAAATCATAACACAACCTTCTAATGACTTCCAGATAAAAACTTTGGTTGATTTTTTTATCTGAAGGAACAAATTTTGTGTATTACAAGATGTCTGCCTGCCAAAGATAATTCCGGGTTTTGGGGATCCTCACTTGTATGACAAATCCACAGCCAACATCACATTGAATAGGGAAAACATGAAAGCACCCCTCCTAAGGGCTGCAACAAGACACAGATACCCACTTTTACCACTCCTATTTCAACGTAGTGCTGGAGGTCTCAGCAACCAGGCAAGAGAAAATAAAAGTCATCCAAATTGAATGAGAGGAAGTCAAATTATCTCTGTCCACTGACAATATAATCTCTTACCTAGAAAGTCCTAAATACTCCTCCAAAAACTCTTAGATTTAATAAATGTATTCAGTAAAGTTTCAGAATACAAAATCAATACACAAAAATCAGTGGCATTTCAATACACTGATAAAAATCAAGCTAAGAACCAAATCAAGAAGGTAATCCCATTTACAATAGCTACAAAACAAACAAACAAAACAAAATGAAAAAACCTAGGCATATGCTTAACCAAGGTGTTGAAAGATCTCTACAAGGAAGACTACAAAACACTGGTAAAAAAAAATGCAGGTGGCACAAATGGAAAAACATCCCATGCTCATGGATCAGAAGAATTAATATTGTTAAAATGAGCATACTGCACAAAGCCATCTATAGGTCATTGCAATCCCTGTCAAAATACTAACGTGAATTTTCACACATTTAGGGGAAAAAATCCTAAAGTTCATATGAAACCTAAAAATAGCCTGAATGGCCAAAGCAATTCTAACCAAAAAGAACAAAGCTGAAGACATCACATTGCCTGACTTCCAAAAAATACTAAAAGGCTATAGTAACCAAAGTAGCATGGCACTGGTATAAAAATAGACACATAGATCAATGGACCACAACAGAAAATCCAGAAATAAAGCCACATACCTACAACCAACTGATCTTTGACAGAGTCAACAAGAACATACACTGGAGAAATGACACCCTTTTTGATAAATGGGGTTGAGAGAATTGGATTGCCATATGCAAAAAATAAAATAAATAAATAAATGGACCTCTAGCTCTCACCATATACAAAAAACATCAACTCAAAATGAATGCAAGCCCTTAAACCTTGGAAAAATTCTGGACATTGATCTAGGCAAATAATTTATAACTAAGATCTCAAAGGCACAAGCAACAAAAACAAAAACAGACAAATGGAACTTAATTAAACTAAAAAGCTTCTGCACATCAAAAGAGATAACCAATAGAGTGAAGAGACAACTGGCAGAATGGGAGAAAATATTTGCAAACCATGAATTTGACAGGAAACTGATATTCAGAATTTACAAGGAATTCAAACAACAATAACAAAAAAGGTGGACAAAGGACACAAATAGACATTTTTCTTTTTTATTATTATTATTTTATTAGAAAGATGTGGGGTACAGTCCAGAGTTAGGTATACAAACATTGATTATGCAAGTACCCTTGTTGATGAGGTATGTCCCTCCCTCCCCTGGCAGGTTCCCTCAACTGCCAATACAAATAGACATTTTTCAAAAGAAGATATACAGGTGGCCAGCAAGCATATAAAAAAATACCCAACATTATGAATAACCAGAGAAACAAATTAAAACCACAGTGAGATATCATCTTACACAAGGCAAAATGACATTATTAGAAAGAACAAAAAATAACAGTTGCTGGCAAGAATGGGAAGAAAAAGGAATGCTAATACACTGTTAGCGGGAATGTAAATTAGTGCAATGTTCATGGAAAAGAGTATAAAGATTTTTCAAAAAACTGAAAATAGATCTATCATTCAATCTAGAAACTCCACTAACTATCTACCCAAAGGAAAAGAAATTATTATTATATCAAAAGATAACTGCACTTGTATGATTATCACAGCACTATTCACAATAGCAAAGATATGGAATCAACTTAAGTACCCATCAACAGATGATTTGGTAAAGAAAATGTGGGCTATATACAAAGGAGGACCCTCACAAAAATAGATTTATTTATTAAAAATTGTATATTTACTCTTACATGTTTAAATTTCAGTCACCTTCAAAGTCATCTGTTTGATGCAACCTATCGAGAGTCTTTTTTCACTGCTCAAAACAGTTTTTGAGCTTGTCAATTGTGATGCCTTTTAGTGCTTCTGCCATTTTTTGTTTCACCCCTTCCACACTACACTGGCAAAGCATTTCCCTTTGAGGACTTTTTTCATCCAGGGGAACAAAAACAAAGTCACTTAGAGTGAGATTGGATGGGGCACAGGGGTCATGTCATTTTTGGTCAAAAACTGCTGGACACTCAGCATGGTGTGGGCAGGTGCTTTTTCATCAAGGAAGAACCAGTTATCTGTTTGCCAGAACTCAGGCTGTTCCTTTCACAAATCATAATGCAACCCTCTTAAAACTTCTAGATAAAAACTTGATTCATTGTTTGATTCGGAGGAACAAATTCTGAGAGTACTAAAAAAGACCTGCCCTCCAAAAAACAATTCCATGTTTTTTGGGGTGCCCCTTTGCACACAACTGAATACTATTCAGCCACTAAAAAAAATGAAATAATGTGCAGCAACAAGTAGAACTGGAGGCCATTATCTTAAGTGAAATAACTCAGAAACAGAAAGTCAAATACAGCATGGTCTCACTTGTAAGGGGGAGCTAAATAACATGCACATATGCACATAGAGTGTGGAACAGTAGACATGAGACACTTGGAAAAGTGTGGCAGTAAGGGGATGAGGGGTGAGAAATTAATTAGGGGGTACAATGTGTGTTATTTGGGTGATGGTTACAGTAAAAACCCAGACTTTTCCACTACACAATATGTCTATGTAATAAAACTGTACTTGTACTCTTTAAATTTATACAAATTGTAAGGCTGAGCATGGTGGCTCACGTCTATAATCCCAGCACTTTGGGAGGCCAAGGTGACAGGATTGCCTGAGCCCATGTGCTCGAGACCAACCCAGGCAACTTGGCAAAACCTCGACTCTAGAATAAATCAAAAAATTAGCTGTGTGGTTGTGCGTGCCCTTAGTTCCAGCTACTTGGAAGGCTTAGGCAGAAGGATCGCCTGAGCCCAACAGGTTGAGGCTGTGGTGGCTGTGAGTGTACCCCTGCACTCCAGCCTGAGTTATAAGAGTGAGACTACAACTCAAAAAAAAAAATTCATACAAATTTTAAAAAGAGAGTAAAAGTAAAAGAGCAGTGTTCCCATGCCTCTACACAAAGATGCAAAGTATCCTTTCATTTGAGGTCCTCTGCTCTGTAAAACCCAAGTCATTCTTCAGGGCTGTACCAAAGGTCATCATGTAGGTGGCTGCTTGTGAACTGTTTGCACCGAAAAATTCACCATTCCTCAGTTTATCTAGGTCTTTACATATGACAGTTGTATTTCTCACATTTTATTAGTATCAACTGTTGATTCTTTTATATTCTGTTAGACTGAATATTTTTGAAGAAAACGGTATGTGTCCTTTCTTCTATGTACCAAAAATGTTTCCTACATAAAAATGTTATATATTAATAAATGTGAAATAAACTTACATTCATTAATTGTGTTATAAATTGTATCATAAATTGACATGAACAGATGTTGTTGGGCATGCCATCCTTTATATTTGGGCACATATTTCATAGGAGAACTTTCAGATAACATTCTTTTTGGCCTTACTGCTGTGCCTAGATGAGCTGTGACTCTCCAAAGACATTTGTCTCCTTGATTGTCTTTGACATCCTTCTTCTTTGACTTCTTCCTAAGTATTTAGTTAAGCAAAGTCACACTTGCTTGAGTTACACTACACATCAATTGCCTCTCATCTAGACCATAAACCTTTCACACCATTAAGCCACCCAATAACATGCCCCCTCCCACATTTACGCATTTAAAACTTGGGCGGTTTTAAAAGCAAGTTGTTGTTTTTTTTAAGTCAGAGAAACAAAAATAAAAAACCAAAACAGGATTCCATAAACTCAGCAAGATTTCTACTTTTGAAAAAACCCTCATTACAAGAACTTGAAATGGTTTAATTTTCAGTATCATCGAAAGATGGCTTCAATAATTAGAAATTTTGGGGGAAGCAACTGAGTTCGGCATGTAATTCCATTGCTGTCCATTGCATGAGTGACAATGTAAGCAGCAAAAGTGTCTAAAATGAGCTGCATTTCATCCAAAGTTTTATGATCATAAAAACATGGCACTTCACAAGCTAGATTTTTTTTTTTTGCAAAATCTACATTTAGCATTTTAAAGCTTAACTTTTGATGAAGTTAACTCATAAGCTCATTGCATTCTTTTCTCAGCCATCCAGTCCTACACTTAAGGTTGGAGCTGAACTTGGGTCGAGCAAACAGCCATGTTTCCGTGCCCCACACTTGTATGTTCACTGCTATTGTAGAAACCCTCTGAAAACTCAAAATGATGAAGTCCTGTCTAATGACACACTTTGGAGGGACAACATGGCCAAATACATATAGTGTTTTTTTGAGTGATGGTCCATTAGATTCTTGGCCCTCTCATATCAGCAGCTAATGGGGTCTAGGGAATGAGTTGCTAGGAGAGTTGACATGATCTGGGGGATTGTGAGGAAGACATGGCACCTAGAGCCACGGGAACAGCGAAGGAACACCACAGGGTAAGAGAGTTACCAGCTCTTCCTTGCCCACTCACAGACTGAAGCGGAGTGATGCACTCGCTCACTGCCCATAATGCAGCCATGGGTCAATCAATACACATGTATATAACACCCTAAAACCAGATGCAGTCAATCCAAGTTCAGCTTTAGTTGTGGCAGTATTTACAACCAGGATGACACTATCTGGCATTCAAATGGAGCACAGAGACACGGGGACAGAAAGGTGTGTGAGATCTGAACAGAAAGAACAATGTTGACTGATTTGGGTCAATTTTGGTTTCCACAACATTATGGTTTCCACAGTTATTAGCCATGTCAACTACCAAAAAATGCATTGGCAATATTTCATCATCTTTATTACTCTAAGCATGACTATTCGAGTACTAACTGAAGATTCAAAGGAGCCTTACCATCTTTTCTCAGTAGCAAAACACTTGATCTCTTATAGCATCTTGCTTGATAAATAACAAGCTTGTCCTGAACTATGGAACACATACCTTTAGATTCAAATTTTAGAAATGAACAACAGTGTCAGTTCAGAACATGTTCCCCGCCAATTATGACTGACTCACATTATCAAGAGTAATTTCAGTGTTTTTAATGCTGTTGATGCCCTCCAGGCAATACCCCCAGGAACACACTTAGGATTGGACAGCTGAGCTTATTAATGGTTGTAGCCTGGGAGACACACCCTGGAGAGCCATGCATTGTCTCAGCATTAGGGTGTCAGGAAAGACCTATCTTAGGGTCTCTAGTTCATGATTGGTAATTTTTTGGGGGGACAGGCAGGGTGGGTTAAGGAAGCAGGACTTTCTCTGGATTGGTTTCTCTCAGAAAGCAGGAGTAGTTTTATGATTTGGTATTTCAATAAATCTTCTCTAGGAGCAAGAAATACTAGACCAGGGCTGAACATGCAACTGGTAAAGATGCAGCCATCACTCCCGTTAGCTGGGAGAGGGGGTTATTTGGTATTCTGTGTCTTGGACAATGTTCATGTTTTGTCTGTGTTCAGATGTGATTACTGGAAGGTCTTATTTTTGTCTTGATCCATGTTTAATGTTCTGAGTTGTCTATGTTGAACAAGAGAGCACCAAGGGCTTACAGGCAGTCACACAGTACCAGCACAGCTCTTGGCTGTCAGAGACTGCTTTTTCATTCTTAAATCTCACAAGCATAACTCAAGCCCACACACTAATCTCAGAATCATGATAGCCAAGGGAGGTGAGGTACTGAACTGAGGATAACCACAAGTTATCCTATGACTTGTGGTTCAGCCTTCAGGTCCTAACAATGGTCTGTTCTTCCTGTGGCCCATCTGTGGGCACCATCTCCACTCAGTAAATCATGCAGACTCGTGTTCCAGTGTGTAGTGAGGCACGAAGAATGACTAATTTTTCTAATGGGGACTCCTCAGACATCTGGTTCTTTTAAGCTCAATACACACTGATGTTTCTGTTTTGAAATTACCATAAGAGTTCAAGACCTCAGTCACACTGAACACTGGAAGACTGCCATGGTTTCATTCCCGCCACGATGAGTCCAGGGATGATTCCAAGTCATATGCTTCAGGGCCTGGACCAATCATTGGTATGTCTTTAAAGATTCTCAAATAAGACCGGGCTCAGTGGTTCAGCCTGTAATCCCAGCATTTTGGGAGGCAGAGGCGAGTGAATTGCCTGAGCCCACGGGTTCAAGACCCGCCTAGGCAACTTGGCGAGACCTCGTCTCTACAATAAATCAAAAACTAGCCAGGTGTGGTAGCACGCACCTGTAGTTCCAGCTACCTGGAAGGCTGAGGCAGAAGGATCTCTGGAGCCCAGCAGGTTGAGGCTGCAGTGGCCGGGAGCATGCCACTGCACTCCAGTCTGGGTGACAGAGTGAAACTCCAACTCAAAAAAATAAAAAATAAATAAAGATTCTCAAATAATATGAATCTGCAGTCAAGACTGAGCATCACTGGTTTAGGATCTGACGTTAGAAGGCCTCAGATTAAGGACTAGCTCTGTTAACTACGAATCAAATCATTTTCTCCAGTTATCGCTGTGAGAGTCAAATTAACCATGAATGTGCAATTACTTTCTAACCTGTAAGGTCTCCAGGGAGCGTGATTTATGAACTCCTTTAATAATGGTGAAATGTTGGCACTTGAAAGAAAATTAAGAGTTACAAATCTACTCTATCATTGTTATCCTATGACTTGTGGTTCAGCCTCAGCTTCTGAGTTTGCTACCTCCACCAAGGCCCTGTGAAATTAGCCTTTGAGAAAATGAGCTAGGAAAGCTGCCAGGAGAAGAGCCTGTGTTTCGAAGCCTCACCAAGCTGCTTGATGAGATGCCAAATGCCAGAGTCTTCCCACGGCTCCTGATCTGCTCATGCTACAGGTAGAGAGGCCTGGCCCTCCAGGCATCCCGCTGAGGTGTGTGAGGCGCCCACTCAGTTCTTCCAGGCCATGACAGCACAAGTCCCAACTTCTGCGGTACCACCTGGATCCTGGCAGACTTAGCTGGAAAGAGGGACCTCACTCCCCTCCGACCTACTCAGGCAGCAGCCTCAGGAAGCACCCGAGACAGCTGGCGGGCTTGCTATTTACTAATGCCATGGCAGATGTGGTCAGCTACCCCCAGAGCTTACACTTCTTCAGTAATTAAAATTGACTGGGTGATACACACATTTTTTTCTGATCTTGAATTTTACCAAAAACTGGAAAATTATTCTTTTGTTCAGAGACATATGCCCTGTCTATCTAGCTCAGGGCTTTCTAAGGGCGGTCAGCAAAATTTTTTTATCACTATTCCCAGAATTATGAGACTATTTTGGTAACTAAATATAGTTTTATATTATCTCATAGTACCAGGCTTCATTTGACAAACAAGGAGTTATAAAGGTCTTAGTCCCTGCAGTTCCCATTATCTTTTTGATGAAAAAGAATGATTTCCTGATCTTGTGAGATGCTTCCAAATGCAGAAGCAGAGGAGCTGTGTCTCCTGCTATCGGCCCAGCAGAAGGTAGAGTGAATGCTGTGTCCAGCCTCCCTGTCTTTAATTGTCAGTCCCAAGCAGACGAATTATTCCCAGACTTTGACCATCACAGTGAAACACTAACTCATATGTTCATATCCTGTTTTTGTATCTCCACTTATGGTACTTATGAGATTGTTACTATTAAAACATGAACAGGAAAAAAAGGGAAATTACTGAATTACTACTATATGCTGGGATCAGCAAAATAATCTCACTTGTCCAAACTTCTACAAGTAAGTATTGATCTCTCTGTTCCACAGTTGGGGAAACTAAAGCTAAGAGAAATTAAGGAATTGCCCAATGCCACCTGGTGGGTACACGGTGGGGCCTAGATTTGAGCACTGAGCAAAGCCTTTGTTCGTGTAGGATACACCTTGTCATCTCTGGTGAAGAAACGAAAAGAGGTTGCAAAGGGCTACGCTGCTGATGAAGAGGAAGATGTATGTCAGTGACCATCACTACTAATGATGAATATTACTGTGGTGGTGGTGGTTGTTGTTGTTACCACATCTGTGGCTCACACTCAGAAGCAGGCATCCTGCAGAGTGATTTTTCAAACATGGGCATCTCAAATGTTACAGCAACCCTGCAGAGGGCTTGTTATCATCCTTATCCTGTTTAAAGGAAAACCAAAACCTAATGAACTCCCATTTCCTGCCCCAGATTTCACAGCTGGGAGGCCACCCACCCAGAGCCAGCAGGCTCAGCCCTACACCAGCACGCACCTTTTCCCACGCGTGGCCTCTCTGGTCAGAATGCAGAAGTTGAGGCCATTTTCACAAACATGTTTTGTGGATTTTATGTATTTTTCAGCTCACCTCATTGGTAGGAAGCGCTGTCCTGTGTGTTGAGGATGCAGCAGTGACACGCTGCTACCTGGCCCACCAACAGGGTGTGTCGGGATGGCCATGCTCCTCACACAGCTCTGGGGCTTGTGAGCCCAAAGCCAGTCTGTCCTTCACAACCGAGGGTGGGACGAGGCCTGCCAGCAATACGTTGTCACCAGAGAGATAAGGTAAACTGCAGTAAGATGCAGAAAAATGCAGACGTGTGCACCCGTACCTTTGACGTGGCCCAGCTACATATACCCTCCAGTTCTATGAGTCTGCCGCATGTTCTTTCTTGTCTATTAGTGCGTGTCTGATACTTTCTGTGGGATGGTCTTTGCCTTCTGCCTTGTTCATTCCCTGAAGTAGTCTTCTATAACTCCCTGAGACTGGCTCGGGTGCCTTGGGACTTAATATCACAGTGTGTGTTTCATAGCAATGTGATTTCCCATCTGTCTGCACAGCCCACAGGCTCTGGTCCTGCATGGACTCGACTGAGCTTTTCACCTTTGTGTCTCTGACGCAACAGTGCCCGGCAAATAGTGGGCACTCAATTCATATTTGTTGAATGAAGAAATGATGAATAAAGCAATTATTTTCATTAAACCCTTGATCAATTGAGCTTAAAACATTATGGTTTGAGCTTGGGCTAAATTTTGCATTGGTTATGTTGCAAATATCCAGAAACTTATAAACTTAAGTCACATGAACCAGTTATGACATAAATTATCTGTTCCTCAAAAGAAATGCTAAAAGATATCCAAGAGATTCAGAAAATTCACCGAAGCTGGAAGGCTAGGTAGTATATGATTCATAAAGTGAAAAGGAGTCAAATAATGTATCTTGTCATCTTGAGGCACATGCTAATTTCTGAGCCCCAAAATGTTTAAAAATAGTTCTTCATTCTGCATTTTTTAAAACATTTGCCAAAATCATTTGTTTCTGTAATTGTGCTGTTTTCCCAGAATTAAAAGAGAATTCATAGCAAAAGGCTAACATTACAGAAATGAAGAAAATATTTTAGCTTTTTGCTTTCTTTTGTGCCTGAAAAAAAAATCACTGTGACAGTTTGATTTTCCTACCCAAACTCTCCAATCCACAAAGAAATGTGATCAACCCTGCAGCAGTTTCAGAGGAGCAGTATAGATTACCTGCCTTTCAGGAGGAATCTAGAAGCAAGGAGCTCACAATGACTGTCCTCAGTTGTCCTAATGTCAGCAGAGGAACACCATGACTTTGAAGAAAAACACACTAAGCTCTCTGATTGAATACATTGGAAAACACTGTAGGTAGGCATCTCAATAGGTATACGGTAATACAAAAACAAAGGTAGACAGAAGCACCTGAAGACATAATCCCTTTATGTGTGATGGGAGAAAATCTATTTGCAAATCAATGATAAGTCTTTTATAGCTTGTGCCACTTAAAGTCCAAAAGTATTCTGGAACTCCCCATTTTCAAATCTTTAAACCTGTCACATTGAAAACCTTTTTTCTCACTTATCTCCCCCAACAAACGTCTGCTATTTAGGCACTGTTACCCCTATTTCATGGATGAAAAACTTGCACATGGCAGAATTAGGACTCAACCTGGAGATCTGAGTCCCTTACTCTTTCTTTTCTTCTCTTACTGAGCTAAAGATGACTTGGGCTGGTAGAGTGTGTTTTATGGGAGTCAATTTATGATTGACATCACAGTTATTTCAAAGTTATTTTATCAACAGAAAATTGCCTTCTCTAGTTCAATGATTATTATTGTCCATATGAAATATAATGAGGCTCTTTGAAATTCGAAATTTCTTTAGAAATACACACATAAAATATATCTGTAGCAAAGAATTAAAATGTATAAATCATAGGATATGAGTCTGAAAAGAAGAGAAAAAAATATGCAAGATGTAAGATCTTCACAATTTTAAAATTTACTCTAAAAACAATGGAATAATTTCAAATGATTATTTAATCTTTTCACTCAGAAAAAATAAAAAAGTTAAATTTTTAAAAACTCTGAAAAAAAGTCATCTAAGAACTTCCAAAGCAATGAGTAATTTTGAGTCAAAAATCTGGAAAAGAGGGAGACAGACAGATGACCTGGTTAGGGGGTCACTTTTCCCTGGGAGGTACGTGATTCTGAAAGAAGTATCTTAAAGTTAAGAAGCTGAGAAAAACTTTTGACAGACTCATTGAAGTAAGTCTGTTAACGTTTCTGCTTTGACAACCTTTGGACAATTTTTGTTAATTTTTTTCAACATTTGGCATAAAATTGGAGTCCATGACAAGCCATGAGTGATTTCCAGACTGTAAAGAAAATGTACATGATTTTCCAAGAGAATAAGGAAAGCATTAATAAAATTTTGCATTCACTTATGATGAATAAAAAAACTTCAGCACACAAGAAATAGAAGAAAATGTATACCCTGATAAGGGTACCTATAAGAAAAAAAAACCCTACTGAAACATTATATTTGTCAGTGAACTGTTGAACAATTTTATGGAAGACTGACTAAAACAAGGATGGCCACTATCTATATATTTGACATCATATTAGAAATCCTAGACAGTTTCAAAAGGCAATAAAAATAAATTAATGTATGGCAATTGAATTGGAGAAATAAATGATGACAGACTATGTATGTTGAAAGTCCAAAATAAATCTAAGCTGTTTGAATTGAGTAAGGCGGCTTAATAAAATATTGAAATTCCAAACTTAAATTGTATTGTTATAAATTAGAAACAAACAGAAAATGAAACAGTATTATAAAACACTAAATATCTGCAGCAAACCTACAAAATATGTGCAGGAACATCAAGTGCAGGTTAAAGTTCTCAGAAGGGTGTAAAATATATCACAGATGTGCACTGCACCTTGGTATAAAAAATTACTTGAAAGCATCACAGTTTAATTGCTGCATAACATTCTTACTGCCTACCTGTACCACAGTTTGTTTGCCCCACCCTTTCCTTAGTTTCTACTAATAGAAGTGTCCCAGACAGTGTCAAGTCTCCTGCCCCAAGGCAGAGTAGAAAGGGGACATGGAGCAAGAAGACAGGGAATCCAGCTGCTGTTCCACTCCAAGGAGGGCACAGGCTGCGGGCAGTTACACATCTCAGTGTCCTCATCTATAACACGGAAATGAGTTGCTCCTGCCCTACTTCTACCTGAGATTTATGAAAGAATCAATACAATGGAATTTCAATACCATATCTGTACATGTTTTCTTAAATTGAATAACAGACATGTCAGTTTATACAAATCATTTCAATTTTTGTTGTTACTCTTCCCATTTAGAATTTTTTTTTTTTGAGTTGGAGTCCCACTCTGTCGTCCAGACTGGAGTCCAGTGGCATGCTCCCGGCCACCGCAGCCTCGATCTGCTGTGCTCTGGCGATCCTTCCGCCTCAGCCTTCCAAGTAGCTGGAACTATAGGCGCGCTACCACGCCCGGCTAATTTTTCTCGCCAAGTTGCCCGGGCAGGTCTCGAACCCGCAGGCTCAGTAAATTCACTCGCCTCGCCCCCCAAAGAGCGGGATTACAGGCTGATACTTAGAATTTTAGTATCCATTTAGAATTTTAATGTCAAATTTTCCGAAGTATCTGCCCTTGCTAGTCTAGGCTGCTACAATAAAATATCATAGACTGGGCAGCTTAAACAACAGATGTTCATTCCTCACTGTTCTTGAGGTTTGAGATCCTAATACCTTGGCTATCCCAAGGGTGATAATACCAATTAAATAAAGGATGGTAGGGTTGGTTTCACGCTGAGGCCCTTTCTCTGGGCTGCAGGCGGCTACCTTCTTGATGCATACTCATGTGACTTCTTTGTGTGGACACAAGAGAGAGAACATATGATATCTGGTAGGTTTTCTTCTGAGGGCACTAACTCCATCACAGAGGCCCCACTCTCATTGAAACAGGCACAGCTAGCATAGTTTACATGTAGTTAGATGAGTTTTACACAGGCAGGCACAGTGTAGAGAATTAAGGAATCAGCTGGTCATCCCCAGACACCTTCTTATTGGAACTTTACTCTCTTGAACAACACCAACACTGACCAGGCCCCAGATTCAACTTTGAAGTGTGGAGCAGCTGGTACAGTCAACCCCAAAGGCAATAAACAAAGGCAACAGGGAGTCACCAAAGGCACTGAGGCATGGCATTCCCAGAGAAAAAGTAATGAAATAGTTATTTTCCCATTATCTCAAGAATTATTTGTGACACAAGCAAACTTATAAGTTAAATGATAAGAATTGAAACTTGTACTCAATAGCTTGTAGCCCAAAAATCTTAGCTTAGAAAATAGGCTGCTTAATCAGCGTGTGTCCTTTCTTTTTAAGGCACTCGCATTCTCTCTTGAATGTGTGTTCCTCTCTATAATAAACTTTCCTTTAAACTACACCTTGGACTCACTCTGAAGTTGTTTTCCATGGCAAAGTTAAGAACCCATGGAGCAACAACACCCCATACATGCCAACATCATCTCAACCTCATCAAACCCTAAACACCTCCCACTGGGGGTTAGGGCTTCAACAGATGAATTTTGGGAGGACACCAACATTCAACCCATAACACACTTGTCCACATCAGGGCATATTTTGCTTCTAGTTCCTCACTGGAAATAGAAAATATATTTTTGAAAAAAACGACAAGAAAATTAAAATCTTTGTTATCGCAGTTGACTCAAGATTTTCAAAAGAACAATTCTATTGAGGTTCAGTTTCTATTTTCCATGGTTCCTTACTTATGAAAATTCAGCTTTAGACACACATGACTTTTTTTTTTTTGAGTTGGAGTCTTACTCTGTTGCCCAGGCTGGAGTACAGTGGCACGCTCATGGCCACCGAAGCCTCGAACTGCTGGGCTCAGGTGATCCTTCCGCCTCAGTCTTCCAAGTAGCTGGAACTACAGACACATGCCGTCACACCCAGCTAATTTTTTTATTTATTGTAGAGATGAGGTCTCACCAAGTTGCCCGGGCTGGTCTCAAACCAGTGGGCTTAGGCAATCCTCTCACCTCGGCCTCCCAAAGTGCTAAGATTATAGGCGTGAGCCACTGTGTCCAGCCTAGACGCACATGACTTTGTGAGGACTTCCATCCTTTTTTAAATTGGTATTACCATCCTTGGGATAGCCAAGGTATTGGTATTAACACTTTTCAAATGCCATTTATTATCATTCCAAAAAGACACTGTCTGCAGAACTAACCTATGACAAGGCCAGAATAACACACCATTAATGACTTAAGCAAAAGAAAAAATGTATCAATTAAAGCATAGTGCTTTTATAAAAAGACAATAATTAGCCAAATGCCCACATCTTGGCAGACACTGGTACTTCACAGCAGATTTAATGTGGTGGCAACACAACTGATTTGGAAGTGAAATAACTGGTGCTTCAGACATATGTGGTGCTGAAAATAGCACTTTCTTCCGTTGGAGGGTGGAGCTGCACTGTTGACTAAAAACATCCATTTCTATAACCAGCAACCTGAGGCATTCTTAACAGAGAGGGGCCAGATAATAGTTCGTCTCCATGGTAGCCCCAGCCTGAGCATCTGCGTTAAGCCCCATGATTGCTTTTAGCTGTTGGATATCACTCAGCTGAAGCAGCTGAGACACAGCTTTATTACCACAATCCACAGCTTTGCCACTGGATATTTAGAATGTAGCAATATAGATTAATTAAGCATAGGCTAGTAATCTCCCAAAGCAATAAATATGATGAAAGGAAGAGAAACAATTGGTTCCGTTTAGAGTCATAGAGCACCAACTCTGAGCCCAGCACTTGGCCAGGTGTCAAGTCTGATGTAGATAAGACTTGTGCATAATTGACAATAATGTAAACTAGAAAGTGCCATGGAGCATGAGGAAGGTACAGATAAAATACGCTACAAGAGAACAAAAGACAGGAAAGGGTCAGCAAACATTTTATGGAAAACATAAATGACCTTGACTCTGAAGAATAAATAGAATATCCAAAAAAGGGGAAAATTGGAAGAGGTGTGTAATTTTGTCAATAGCTCCATTTAACTGAAGCATACAATAGATGAAGTGAAGCACAGGAGATTAAAATAAGTTCAAAAGGTGGTAAAAGCCACTAAGAATGATTTAAATGTCAGATTATATTCATATTTAAAAGAAATTGGAAGTTAGTGATGTTTTTGAAAAGGAAATGATATGATCATAACTCTGCTATGGGAAAGAGACTTAAGTATAAGATGTCAGATGAATTAAAGGAGACTTGTAAGACATTTTGGGGAAAATCCAGGCAAAGGAGAGTGAGGTCCTGAATGACAGAGATTCAGAGGGGTCTCTGCTGAGAAGCAGGTCTGTGGAATGCCTTCGGACCTTGATCTGGCAGGCCTTGGAGCTTATGGCAGGGACCCAGACCACACTGGAAGCTGGGACCTGGGTCTCCAGCAGAATCCAGGAGCACAGTAGGTCTAGAAATGAGATGAGGAGGCAAACAAGGAAACTGACAAAGCCATCCAGTCTCTGTGGCAACAGCACAACTTCTGAAAACATGTTCTTTTTTAACGAGGCCACAAAATACAGTAGGAAGGAAGGCGTGGGGTCAGGCGTCAGTGTCTGTTCCGCACTTTCTAAAGGGCTGGTTGCCCTTGCCTCCCTGAGTTGAGGGCCCTCCTTTGAAAGGGGCCCCGTGACGCCTGTTTCACAGTTCATGGCAATCAAATAAAAGGTATATGGAAAGGCAACTAGCCCATATTTCAGGACAAGCGGATCAGAGATAGTGATGCTGATTAACAAATATTTTTGGAATATGGAGTTTGAATGTAGAATGCATACAACCACTTTAGAGTAGGTGTCATCAGCCTACAAAGAGTCTGGAGCACATAGTTGCCCCGTGCCGAGTTTTGCGTTTGGCATCAGTGACCCAGGAGTGAGCAAGTGGAAGCAACTCTCCAACCATGAAACCCACAAACAGTATGAAAGATCAGAATGTGAACAGGAAGCCTGTTTCTAGAAGCATTTAGGGAAGGTGCGACACATGAGCAGTGGCATGCCTCCCAGATGCTGCTTTATAGGGCCGCATATTTGTATCTGCACACACCTCTTTCCTCTTTATAGCAATTCCTTGCTGAGTTCCTGGCATGTAGCAACTGTGAAGGCTCAAAAGTCTTTGTTGGTTGATTTCTCCAGAATATAAGTCTGGAAATGGTGCGTGTTATCTGACTTTTCCTATTCCTAGTCCTAACTCACAGTCTGTGTGGAGTCAAGGCTACTTGTGACCTCCAGAGATCCCGCCCAGAGCCTGTGCCTCCACCAGCCTCTCCCCCTGCACCCTGCTGTGCTGTGCTCTCCACAGCAGGAGGCAGCCTGAAGCCTTTGCACCGCCAGCTAGCCACACGTGACACTCTGATCTTCCTGACAGACTATAGTCACAGGTGCTTAGAGAAGGACAGGCCTTTTCACCTGCAAGTGGGAACCGAGATGGAGAGATGGTAAGCAATGAATTCCGGGTCAGAGCTGTGAGCAGGATTTCCGTTTCCAGATTTCCATCGTTCTTTGCTGTTTCTGGGGTTGAGTAATGGTTTTTCTTTGTTCATAGTACATCAGGAAAGCAAGCCTCAAATCCCATCCTCACATCACCAATCATAGCTGGCAAGAAACAAAGAAAGAATGTCTGGGCATCCTCAGGCTTTCAAAACTGGATCTGAGTAAAATGGAAATAGCTTTTATTTTATCTTACAGATTATCAGGACTTCCTGGGCTTGGCAAAAAATAAAAATTTTTAAAAAAAGCTATGTGTACTATATAAATGGGAATTGTCTAAGGAGAGATCTAGGAGACTTCCACAGTACTAACTTGTGCTTTTACAGTTCTTTAACATTTGCAAAATGCTCCCACATGACGTCTCTCACACAAAGCTTGTGTTCTCGTCTACCTCTCAAACTTTTGTATTGTCATCTCTAATTTAAAGAAAAGTATCCCGAAGTATAAGGGGCTTACCTCTGTGCAAATCACATGAGGACTCTGTGAGCAAGCTCAGAATATTAAACAATACCCAGCACTGCCCCCAGAAGGAATAAACTCTGACCTTCATGATCACCCAAGGGCTGCCATCACCTACCTAAGCACTCACCTACAAGGGCTATGCAGTGACAGACTCAGCTAAGTTCCCTTGCTGCTGATGAAGATGTCAGTCTGTCTGAGTTAAAGCATCTCTGCCCCACAGATAGCAGACCTGAGCCCTGAACATGTGGTGGTTCTGGCATCACTCTCGTTAGTCGTGTCCTGGGACCGACTCCAAGCCTGGCTTGGAATGTGACCTCTGTACTGTTTGCCCCAGCAAATCCAGGAAAGACGAGTAAATAAAACAGATATTAGTGCAAAAGGATACCCTTTACATGTGCTTTTCTGTCTTTTTTTAAAGACACGCTCTTCCCCCAATCAGAAACAGTCATGTGCTCAAGGAAGATGAGATTGTTAGAAGAGAAATGTAAAATAAAGGTGAGGCGTTATTTCAGTTTGGACCCACCAAATGAGATACTTGAGTTTCCACCTCAACAATATTTGTGAAAGTCACCACTGTGACAGGATAAAACATAAGTATACAAGTAAACAAGTGCTTGAATATGAGCGTATATATACATGTATGCACACATACACAGACGCACACATATACGTATACACATATGTATTTTTCTCTAAATCCCTAGCATAGTGAAGAGGAGTTTGTGCAGTCGTAAGTGGGAAGAACTCAGAATATGATAAGAGAAGCTTGCCTACCCAGAGAGGCCACAAACCCCAGAGAGGCCTCTGGACAGGGGGAAAGTTTGAGTAAAGAGAAGGCAGCCAGGAAGCTCACAAGGCAGTATTTTTCCTTTCCCAATGCTGAGGATGAACTCTCAAGGCAGGACACTGGAGAAAATTTTAGAGAAGTACAGAGAAGTCCCACACAAAGCCCTTGGGGCTGGTCCTTGCTGACTGAGAGAGCCTCTGAGCAGCTGTGAGAGTCAGGGAGGTGTCTGTTCGTGGCCAAGCCACCCAGCTTAGCAGCCCCAGCTCAGCATGGGCAGACTGATTGAATCAGTATACCTGAGCAAGTTCCTCAGAGGCTGCGCCCCTCAGAGAGTTTCCAGTGGAGACCATGCGCAGAGGCTGAGGAGGCAGAGCTCCGGGGTGTTGAGGCTCCCCTTTGAAGTGCTCTCAGTCAGAGGCAGGTGGCAGGGCCCCTGCGTGCTCAGTGGACGTTGGCTCAGCCCCAGTCAGTACCCACCTGCCAGGGAGTACCCGCAGCTTTCAGAGACCAGACCCAGTCCTCCATGGCCAGCCACAGACCCATGCTGGTGATTCGGAGACCCACTACTGTCTGTCCATATTGCCACAACATTTAAAGAAAGGCATTACGACGTTTGAGCGGGCCTGCACGTACCTACATTCCTGAGAGTTAGAAAAGGAAAGCATGTTCCCTTATCTCTTATTCATTCCCCATTAAGTCACTTCTCAACTGAGAGAAATGAATGTCAATTCGCTCTCTTTTACCAGTGGCCATAGATTTGAAAATATAGCACCCATTTAACCATAAGCCTTCAAATTTATGTAACTTTTTGTGTGTTATAGCTGTTAATCAACAATATGTTTTAGTGAATCTTTTGCTTTGTAATAGGCTCTGCTGACTCCTTCATGCTATGGCAAGCTTATTCAGCTATTCAGTCAGGTGTTGCTGGTAACACTGTGAGCTACCTTTTGGTAGCTGGCGCCAGGAAATGTGGACCATAAATGTTACTGATAACAAAATGCAACTGTAGCTTAAGCTCTACACAATGCTCCGTTAGTCACATGGTCAACGTATAGGTACCAGCAACTTATGAAAACGGACTGTGGAACCTAAGGGGTTAGCAGACGGGTTCCAGAAATGCCAGGAGCCAGGTTCTGTCTCCCTGAATTCTGAATTCAGAAATAAACTTCTTTCTGCCAATTATCTGCCTCTTGGTTTATTGGTGTCGAGAGAGAACAGCCAAGCATTTGTTTGGACTGTAACACCAGGCGCACCCCTCTCACCCAGGGAAGGGAAAGAAGAACTCCAGAATGTTGTATATTGAGCCCCAAAAGCTCAAAGAGGCTGAAATCACTGTAGTAAGTTTCTTTCTCCACCCCACTGCCTCTGGGGTGTGAGGTGGGGATAAGAGCAGAAAACAAAGGAAGTATGTTATAGGAAACAGATTGTAAAACGTAAAACATTCTGACTCTTGCAAAGGTTGGGTTGCAGGGCAGGGGGGAGCAGGGAAGTGGGTGAATTCTGTGGAAGCAGATGACCTAGGAACCTACTTTAGAGCACAATTTTAGGAGCAGTATGACCACTGAATTAAGTAGAAAACTAGAGAAGACCGAAAGAAGCCTCACACAGAGTGGGATCCAGAAAGAACCCCAGTGCCCACAGGGTTCTCCAGGGTACCGAGCCGGGAAGCCATCCCTCTGAACTAACTCGCTAATCCACGGGAAGGTGTGATGACTATTCAGAGCCAGGGGCAGAAGCTATAGACAGAGGACATTGCACATGTCAGCCCAAGGACAGGTGTCTGACATTCAGCTTATTGTGGAAAAAGTCCAGAGATGTGGAAGTTGGGGAATAGGGAGGAAGTGGGGGGCCGTGTAGGGGCTCTGGAAGCCTCAAGCACAAGGTCTCCAGTCACCTCTCACGAGTACAGAAACGGGTTGGCTGTCAGGATTCAGTTCCTAATTATTCTTTGTTAAGAGGAAGGTTTTGTTGAAGAATTTAATATAAGATAAAAACTAAAATTCAGGAAAGGGAACTGATTCAAGTTCAGAGAGCTGCTGTTCTGAAACCTGGTGCGTACAGTGTCTGCTCAAAACCAGGATGACTTGACTTCTTTTTCTTATGAAAGTAACATAGAGCAGATATATCTCTCCCCGGTCTGGCCCTTGTGACAGAGACTTCTCTCGGGGAAACGGGTCTGAAGGACCAGGGTTGAGCACATGGTTTCACTGGCTTCTTTCCTTCTTTCTCTCCCTTTTTTTTCTTGCCCTCTTCCCGGCTTCCTTCCCTCCTTTCCCTCCTCAGCTCTCTCCTTTCCTTATTTGTTTCTCCCTTCGCTCCTGCTCTCAAGTCTTGTGTCTTTTTTCATCAAATAGATGATTTCTCAGGGGACTGCTTGGTATTCTGGGGATTTGGCCCGAAGCTGCCTTGATCCACAGGAGAGCTGGGTGGCTTTGCATGGGTGTTTCTATTAGCCAGAGAGAAGAAAACAAACTTGTAGATACATACTTCCTGGAGTTGCTATTAAACACTGTAATTACCTTTTCGTTCAGAAAGAGCACTTTACAGGCATCTAGCATCCAGTAACTAAAGTCATAAGAAGCTATCATTCCCCTCTGCAGCTGGATTCCTATTAACTATTTCCGTGCAGGAGGAAAGATGGACAGGATTTTAACTCACCCTGATTTTATTCTTCCAGCCAGAGAGGGGTAAAACCCTCACCCCAACTGAGTCCCCAAACCATGTCAACATGACTTGTGAATTGAGATATGACTTTCTAAATATTTCTGGCCACATTATTCCTAAATATAAATTTTTATTTCACTCCATTCTTATTCTGAACTTTTTCAAAAAGAAAACACAAGACAAAGAAGTCATATTTTTAAAAACTGTTCTCAATTACAATAACAAACCATATACTTTCCAAGTGATTTCTCAAAGAGGAGTGTCAAATAAAAGTTCTAGCCATTCACAGATGCTTGACTAAGAAAGTGCTCTCCCCCTTCTGTAGGACAGCCTTGGACCAGCTCTGATGTCCAGGAGGGACAGGGAGGAGGAAGTGCGGGGGCCCGTTCTCCGGATGACAGGAGCCAGCAGAACCCATGTGGGCTTCTGCTGGCTTAACCACTCTTCACAGAACATCTACAGTTCAAAGTTTTCCTAATCATGACATCTTGTGATAGCCAAGTATCTTGAAGGAGATCCCAAATTAGTTACTGTATGCACTATGCTCTATGGGACTTTCTTTATGTGACAAGTTCCATAAGAGAGCGCAAGTCCAGGGTGATGAGCTGGGTTAGAGGCAGTGATAGTTTTAGGGCATCTTTGTGGAATGGAAGCAGGAGCTGTGTAAAGTGCTGCCGTGCTAATTGGCACCTCTGTGCAAGTTAATGTTTGGGGGCTCAGATTTGAAGGCTGAACAGTGTGTATGACCCACCACAGCCCTGGGACAGGTCCTGAGCCAGGTGTGAGTCTCCTGGCTGACACTGAAGTTGTACTTTCTAAGAAAAAATATTATAAACATAAATTCCCAAACCTCTCTCTTTTTTTTAACCAACCACAGATCCATTAAAATAATTATACTTAATTATTTCTTAAGCTTTTTGTTAGAAATAATACATATACACCATTTAAAGAAAAACAAAGGCAAGAAATGGATTTCTCTCTGGTCTTACCTCATATTTATACCAGTTAATCTAATTAATTAAGATCAATTTATTCAAAACTTGACTACTATGATCTTTTCTATTGTATTCTGATTTCTTGTCTCGGAGCCAGACCCTTCTCCATGTTCCCACAGCTACAGTACTTCAAAACGGCTTGGAACCAAAGGTTCCTATACAATTACTAATAATATATTCTTATTTCCACTCTAATAGTAAATTCAAAGCTTCTCCTTTAACATAATCTGCTATAAGAACAATTCTGTCACATTCTGCATCCTTAAATCTCTGTTATTCCTTGTGTGAGAGAAAGAATTGAAAAATATAAAACATTAGCAACCTAATGAGTTTCACAAATCAAGTCCATGTCCCTGGAGAGGAGGCAGAGTGCTTAGCAAATAAGTCCTGGCCAAACCTCCTCATTCAGGATCCAGGTATCACCCGTGTTTCTATATTGCCTCAGAGTCCTTCATGCTGGGCCCCTCTGCCTGCATACACACCTGGGCTTATCACAAGAGTCTCCCTTGAACATGCAGTGGTGGCTGGGTTTCCATGAACCCAGATGCCTGTCAGGCCAAGTCTGGAAGTCTACCCAGAAAGGGTGAAAACGTCTATTGCAATTATTTTCCATTTCAAGTTTTGCAACTTTCTACTCCCTTTTAAAAGGATAAAAATGTGCTATACCTAAGTAGGCATTTGCACGGCAGCTTCTACATAAGTATTGCACGAAAAATAAATTCCCTGACTGTTCTCTTTAGTTAAGGCTGTTGGAAGATAGTTTTCACTGGAACAGATGATGTAAATTTTATCAGCAAAAAAAAGTGCAGATAAATTGTCTTTTATACGTGTGTGTTAGAACAAAATATTTACTTTTTTTTAAAGTCAAGTATTTTGATTATAGTCACACATATTAGGCTTGCAATTAATAGCTGTTGAATGCTGAAAAGTGTTTTAATTTATGTTGATTTACACTAAAAGTGTCAGGAAGGGAAAATAATTAAGAAGAGAAAGGCCAGAAGCAAAGCCAAGATGAAAACTGTTCTCTTTCTTCTCAAATAAAATAATACACCAAAGAAAATAAGGCTAATCATTGGTAATGGCCCTTAGCACATTGTCAGCGCTACATGCCATTTTCAGAGCCCTTCATGACCACCTGAGGCCAGAGTGACCCATCCCTGAGCCTGCCCCCACCCCCAGCTCCCTCCTGCAGGCTGACGGTTGCTTCCCATGTCATACCGTCATAGGATAAAAAATATGTTTTTTAGCTCCATCTTTGTACTCCCTACTACAACAATAGACATTTTTTGTTTTGTTGTACATTTAGATTTGGGTTTTTAAAGCTACTTTCTTATACAATTTTTTTTCTGTTATAGGGTAGGGTATACTATCCCTTGGCTAATTGCTACAGAGGGATATATCCCATGTCTGTCTGCCATGTTTAGTTTCCAGAGTTATTCATCAGTGCTTTTAGAAATCATGACTCTGTGTTTTAACCAGCATGCATCTATAAAAATCAATGTGATGCAGTGGTGAGATAAGGGTTTCGCAGGGTAAGTTTCCTAGGATAAACAAGGATAACTTTTCAAGGCCAGGAGCTGAGACAGTTTCTCTAGACAGGTGAAAAACCTGGGTTTCTGAGCTCCCACAGGAAGTGGTTAAGAACCAGTTAGAGTCAGCTAGAATCAAGGTGGCAACTAATCTGCCTGCTACCTGACCTTTCCCCCTCATTATCATACATTTTCATAATAAATAACTTCTGCCAGCACCATGACAGTTCTGACCCTGTCCATTGACAGTAACAAACAGGGTGGGACTCCAGTTCTTAGAAATTTCCACCTCTTTCTTGGGAAACCCATGAGTATTCCACCCCTTGCTCAAGATATAGCCAATAACTATAAAAACAAAACCCCAGCGATGAATGGCTGCTGTTCTACCTGTAAGCCAGCCCAGGCTGCTCTGCCTCTGGAGTAACTGCTCTCTGTCATTTCCATAAAGTTGCTTTCATGTTCCAATGGATACCCCAGAGATGTATGGGACTGCTCTGCCTATGGAGTAGCCTTCTTTCTGTTTCTATTTATTTTAATCAGTTTACTTTTGCTTTACTTTGCTGGTTCAACTCTTGAATTCTTTTCTGAGTGAAGCTAAGAACCCATTTGGTCTCTTGGACCAGGCCCCAACTTTGAGGTCCCCTGTCCTGTGTCATCTTACTGGCAGTCCAGGTGGGATGAAGGGAGACTGTCACCTGTATCCCAAATTAAGACTGTGCAACACCCTTCAAACTAGTCAGATGGATGAGTGTCCCTTTGTTAAGTCTGGCTGCCATGCTTCATTCAGTTGACTGCTGCCTTTCTGTTGTTGTTGTGGCTTTGGTGACTTCAAGGCTTCTGTTGATCATCCTCTTTTACTCTCTAAAAACGAGTGCACACATATGCTTATTGCATTGTTGCTTTTATAATTTTTGCCTTAGCTATTTGGGCAACTGTTTCTATCCTATGTAGGGCAGAACACTTGTTCTGTTTATTCTAGGTCTCTTTGTTTGAAAGGTCCCTTTCTGTCCTGACTCTGGCACGCCAGAGTCAAGATGTTCTGACTCTTGGACACCAGGGTCCAGCTTGGACCTGTCCAGTGACCCCAAGCTGGATTTGTACTCAATGTAGGCCACCCGCCAGATGCTCTGTGGTTTTCAACATTTGGAGAAGGGACTCTCATTGGCTGATGCCCATATGGTTTAGGTTGGTTAGTGTTTACTTGACACAAAGATGGTCCAGGTTGGTTAGTGTTTGGCTTTTCCCTTTCCACTGTGGCCTCTATTTTTTTCACATCTTTTTTTTAACTACCCAAATTACTTTTGTGTTCTCTGCAGTTTCTTGTAGGGAAGAGAATCTCTCAACCTACTCCGTAGATAGGCGAGCATGTCCTTTCTGAATTGGGTCTTGCTTTCTGTCCTTGGTGCTTCCTGTTCTACAGACTTAAGTTCTACTTTTCCAACTCCAATCTTGCAACCTATAGCCTATTCCTCCTTTTCCTTAAACATCTAATTTATTGTGGTTTTGTGAGATGGGGAATTAAGCTAGGCTCTGACTGGAATTTCCATAAAACCTTCCAGCTGGGACTTTAAAGCTACAACTTTATGGTTTTCAAAGCAGGCAGGAACATTAATTGATTTGGCCTGCCTGGAAACCTGGCGTCCCCTCTCCTTAGCTGAAGTCTCAGCCTGCTGGCATTCTGGTCACTACTTTTGCCACCGACTTTCCCTTCTTTGCCCGGAATCAAAGTGCTTCCTTCACCTTTTGTGGAATTCTGATTATAAACATGCTTTTGGCCCCCATTGTTGATTCCAGTTTGCAGAACTTAACACTGGCCGCCCTGTCTTACATCTCCTTCCCCATTTTATGTTTCTGTCTCATCCCTTTTACTGGTGAATGGTAGCCTCATTCTACTGGCAATTTACATCATATAATTTATAAATTTATATACTTTAACATGTTATTTTATGTAGTATGGACAATCTAAACTTATTTAGATCTGTTAATAAATAATTTTTTTAAAACATCTTTTAAAAAAATCATAAATGGTTTTCATCCACAAATACTGATTTTTTTAAAAAAGGATCAAAATACGGGGAGACACCCCTTATCAACAAGGGTGCCTGAACGAAACATATTTGTATACATAACCCTTAATTGTACCCCACAATATCAAAATTAAAAATATTGATTAAAAAAAAGGATCAAAATTACTTTCCAAGGTTTTCACTACAAATAAGGTAATATTTGTAGTTAAAATATGTAACCAACCACTAGATGTAATAAATACTATTCTATATACAAAATATACAAGCAAAAAATATGCTTTTAGTAAAAAAGTTATAAGACATGAAAATGTGTGATTGTTAGAAAAAATTTGTCTGGTTTAAAGTTACTTAATTTCAAATTAAAGAAATTTTAAAAAGACAAAGTTAAAATATAGAAAAATAGAAAGAAAAAATGTTATTAATTTATAAAAGATTATAAGCATTTATGAAAATCTGATAGGGTCTAAAATTGAGAATGAATAAGTTTGCATATAAGGTTTTAGTAAATAAAAATATTAATAATATACAAAATATAAAATTAATTTCTCTATAGGAGAAAAATCTCGTATAATATTAACAAATAAAAGTAAATTATTTTTGGTTACCTTTTAAGTGACCTGTGAAAGTAAAAACAAGAGAAGAGACAAATATGTTTCATGCTATCTTTCTCAGATCTTTTGATTGGTTTTAAAAAACTAAGTTTTGTCTGTCAAAAAATATAAGTTTTGCTTTTAAAAATATTTTTGTTGAGGGATTATTGGAAACATGGCAGCAGAGTCTGTCAGAATAAGCGAGTCCCAGTGTGAGTGAGTAAGTGTGAGTGAGTAAGTGTATGGAAAACTTTGCTTATGTGTCAGTAAGTGAGTGTGTGAGTGACTGAATGAGTGGGGACTCGGGAGCAAGTGGCCAGGGCTCTCCTGGTGAAGCAGATGGTGCTGCATCTGCTCTGCTTGGTCCCCAGTGCTTCCCAGGGTGTAGAAGCTGAGTGCCATTATTTTTAAATCAACAAAGCCCTTCCCGGGAATAAGACACCAGGAGAGACTGCTGGTTCCAGGCTCTGCCTCACCACTGCAGCACCTCCCTGGACACTGGCAGCAAGGGCTGCGGAGGGAGCACAGTAAGGGAGCCCAGAGGCAGAGCCCCAGTGGAGAAGACAAAAGAGGCACCCTGCCACCATCTTGAAAACTAGGCAGGAAAGTGCTTGCTCACCAGGAAAGGCTTGCTCACCATGAAACACAGACCTGACCAATCTCTGTGACCAGAGGATTAGCTACTCAGGGATTGATTGTGACCCAGAGGAAACATCCTGAAAGCACAAACTCCAAAGGGGCAGGATGAGTGCTGAGTCTCAGGCCACCCCACCCACTACCCTGATTCAGCCCTGGGAAAAAGGGTGTGGCCAGAAAAGGACAAGGAAGAACTCCAAAGAGATCAGTAGTGAGTCCAGGACTGACCCAGCCCCCACCCCCCCATAAATCCTCTGAATGTCAGACGCGCACAGCTGGGGCATGACTGAGAGGGACGAACCCAGGCAGAGCCTGGATGTCAGCCACACTAGGAAGACTCCACTCTAGGATAAACCTGGCTGGGGTACCCCCCCCCCACCATACCTGGGGAAGAGACAATCCCACACCTCCCCACTAGAGAGGATCCTCCTAACCATACTAAAGTGGGAGGGGGGGGCTAAGTCCAACCCCCACACACTGCTCCCTCCTCCTTCCCTGGGTCAGACGCTGGGGAGATAGTGAATGCAGCTGAAGCTCTGTAGGAGACAGCAGAGGGGCAGCGAAGAGGAGCAATTACAAACCTGCCACAAGAGGGCAGGTTTTTGTTTGTTTGTTAATTTTTAAACATTTTTCTTTGTGCATGAATGTGTACGTGAGGGTTTGATGTATACCTCCCACCTCTTTTTTCTTCTCTTTTTGGGGTTCTTTTTCTTTCTTTCTTTCTTCTTTTGTTTTTTTGATTTCTGTTTATGTGTGTACATAAAAGATTGAGTGTTCATCTTTCAGTTTTTTTGTTTTTCTATTTTGTTCTCTTTTTTTAGTTTAATGTGTGTGTGCATACATGTGTGAGGGATCAATTTGAATTCTTTTTTTTCCTTTTCTCTTTTTCTTCTCCTTTCATTTTGGGTTGTGTGTGTGTGTGTGTGTGTGTGTTTGCTTTGGTTTCTGCTCTTGTTGAACTGTGGTTTTATTTATTTATTTATTTATTTTTGTCCATTTTATTTCATTCTACTTTGTTCTCTTCATTGCTGTTACTGTATCTTGGACTCAGGGAGTACACACATGTACCCCATTGCATCACCAAATAGAGTCACCACTATTTGGTGAGTGGTCTCAGGGAACCCATACCACAATCAGTGAACATTGTGATTTGCAAGTAGTTTCTGAATCCCAGCTCCCTATCCTCCACCTTATTCAACTCTCAAAACTACAAGAGACTGCAAACCTTCCCACCCATAGTCCTGTTTCAAAATAAAACAAATCCAGAGCCCTGATCAGGGAAGAAGCAAACATCAGGAGTAAAAGCCTCTCTCACTGCCACTGAATAATAGAACTAAAGAGAAAAGAAAGAGATCTGTCACAAATGAAGGAAAATCAATGGAAGAGCACAGGAAATTTCCAGTGTAAAAAGGAGAAAACATCTGAAAAATCAGACCTCAGAGCCCAAACAATGGAAGTCACCAATGACTGCTCCAGAATACAATAAGGATCAGAGAATGGATGGAAAGATTGAATAAGTCTCAATAAAGACAAGATGCAACACTGAAAAAACTTGTAACAGATTTTGACCATCAAAAATTTCATCCAGGAAATAAATAACAAGATGACAAGCATGGAAAGCAGAATTAATCAAACAGAAGAAAGAATCTCAGAACTTGAAGATCAAAACAAGGAATTAACCAGATCTTTAAAAAACATATAAAGAAAACTGAGAAAGAAAGAACAAAGCTTCCACCATGGTGTGTGATAATATCAAGAGGCTGAATCTATGCTTGATTGATATCCCAAAAGAAGAAAGGGAAAGGGAGAACACCTTGGAACAAGTATTGTGGGAGATTATCCAAGAAAACTTTCCCCATCTCACCAGAGATGTGATCATCCAAACACAAGAGATACAGAGAACCCCCACAAGACATCAAATGGGAAGACCAACCCCTAGACACATAATAATTCACCTACTCAAAGTAAGCACAAAAGAAAAAAATCCTAAAGGCAGCAAGAGAGAAAGGTCAGGCTACCTACTGGGGAAAACCAATCACAATAGCAGCAGACCTATAGGCAGAAACAGTACAGGCTAGAAAGGACAGGAGTTCAATATTCAAAGTCCTCAAAGATAACAATTCCAACCAAGAATTTCCTACCCAGCCAAGCTCAGCTTCATCAGTGATGAATTCAAATCCTTCCCAGACATCCAATCCCTAAGAGACTATGCAGCTTCCAGACCAGCTTTAGAGGAGACGCTTAAAAAGATATTGACTCTAACGCTATTATAGCTGGGGAGATAAATACCCCACTAACAAACTTAGAGAGATTAGCGAGACAAAAAAATCAACAAAGAGATTCAGAACCTCAATCTGACACTCAACCAAATGGACTTAATAGATATGTACAGAAGAGCCACAGAATATACATTCTACTCATCACCACATGGAACGTACTCCAAGATCAATCACACCTTTGGCCATAAATCAAGCATAAACAAATTCAGAAGATCAAAATACTGCCATGCATCTTCTCAGAACACAGTGGAATAAAAATAAATATCAACAGCAACAAAATTCCCGAAAACCTCACAAAGACATGGACAATAAACAGCATGATGTTGAACAACAACTGGGTCAACACAGAAATCAAAACAGAAATTAAAAAGTTCCTGGAAACAAATGAGAGTGAAGAAACATCCTACCAAAACCTCTGAGATGCCATGAAAACAGTTCTAAGGGGGAAATTTTTATCTCTATGAACACACATCAAGAAAATGGAAAGATCACAATTTAACAGTCTAACAAATCACCTAAGGGAACTGGAAAGACAAGACCACCAAAACCCAAACTTTAGCAGAAGAATCCAAATCACCAAAGTAAAAGCCCAAAAATAGGAAATAGAAAACAAAAATATCATAGAAAAAAATCAACAAGACAAAAAGCTGGTTCTTTGAAAGAATAAACTACATTGATGGATCCCTAGCCAGAGTGACCAAGAAAAACAGAGAAAATGGCCAAGTAAACACAATCGGAAATGCAAAAGATCAAATCACAACTGACTCCGAAGAAATACAAAACATTTTCAAAGATTACTATGCACACCTGTATGGAAACAAATTTGATAATCCAAATGAAATGGAGGACTTTCTGACCTCACACAACCTCCCAAGGTTGAAACATGAAGACATTGAGACACTCACTATATGACCAATAACAACTCAGGAAATTGACTCTGTCACAAGAAAAAAGCCCTGGACCAGATGACTTTTCAGCGAAATTCTACAAAGTGTACAAGGAGGGACTGATACCAATCCTATTGAAAGTATTCCAGGCAATCAAGAAAGATGAAATTCTCTCCAAATCATTTTATGAAAGTAACATCACACTGATACCCAAACTGGGTAAAAATCCAACAAGGAAAGAGAAATACAGGCCAATATCCCTAATGAACATAGATGCAAAAATACTCAAAAAGATTCTGCAAACTGGATCCAATGACACATCTCAAAAATCATGCACTATGACCAAATAGGCTTCATCTCAAGGATGCAGGGCTAGTTTAAAATCTGCAAGACCGTAAATGTAATTAAATACATCAACAAATGTAAAAGCAAGAACCACATGATTACATCATTAGATGTAGAAAAAGCTTTTGATAAAATCCAGCATCCCTCCTTGATAGAAACCCTCAAATACCTAGGCTTAGAAGAAACATACCTCAAAATAGTAAGCACCATCTATGATAAACCCACAGCCAGCATATTGCTAAATGGACAGAACTGGAAACATTTCCCTGAAAACTAGAACAAGATGAGGTTGCCCACTCTCACCCCTCTTGTGCAACATTGTGTTAGAAGTCCTTGTTAGAGCAATTAGATAAGAGAAGAAAATCATGGGTATACAAATTAAAAAAAAGAGAAAGTTAAATTATCCCTCTTTGCTGATGATATGATTCTATACCTTGAAAACACAAGAGAATATTTCAAAAACCTGCTTTCACTGATAAAGGACTTTGGTAAAGTCTCAGGGTACAAAATAAATGTGCAAAAGACAGTTGCATTCTTATACACCAAAAACAAGCAGGCAGAGAACCAAACAAAAACCGCAATCCCATTCAAAATAGTCACAAAAAATGAAATACCTTGGCATCTTCCTAACCAGAGGAATGAAAGACTTTTACAATGAAAACTACACAATCCTGTTCAAAGAAATCCATGAAGATGCAAACAAATGGAAAAATATTCCATGTTCATGGATTAGAAGAATCAACATTGTTAAGATGCCCATCCTAGCCGGGTTTGGTGGCTCAGCCTGTAATCCCGCACTTTGGGAGGCTGAGGTGAGTGGATTGCCTGAGCCCTTGGGTTCGAGACCCGCCTGGGCAACTTGGCGAGACTTCATCTCTACAATAAATCAAAAAATTAGCTGGGCGTGGTAGCGTGTGCCTGTAGTTCCAGCTACTTGGAAGGCTGAGACAGAAAGATTCCCGGAGCCCAGCAGGTCGAGGCTGCGGTGGCCGGGAGCGTGCCACTGCACTCCAGTCTGGGCGACGAAGTGAGACTCCAACTCAAAAAAAAAAAAAAAAGATGTCCATCCTACTCAAGGCAATCTACAGATTCAACATAATATC
>CAUYQG010042430.1:0-21159 GCA_963574415.1 Tarsius wallacei
GAACTTGGTAGTGATTTATAATGTAATAGTTAAAGAAATAAGTAAGTTTTGTATGGATATTAAGAAATGATAATCATTAGAAAATGTTAGGAGTTTATAAATTTATAGTTTAGGATGATAATCTTTAAAAATCAAAACAGGATGAACAAAGATTCATTGCATGTCCGATCTGTTAGATTGAAACTGATTGCCTTGAAAACAAAAAACATGTAGGGTATAAAAGGAGTTGGAAAACACAATAAATCGGCATTTGTCCTGCTTGCAGCAGAGTCAGTGTCCAAGTTTTTTCTCCTGTGTCGATGCCATCCCTCTTTCAGGAAACCCTGACCCGCTGGAGCTGGACTCTGGCACATGTCACGCTGGAAAGTTACTCAGCCACGGGTTTCTCAGCAAAATGTGAGTGTGCCTTCTACTGTGAAATCACTTATTGCTATAGAAAAAATAAAATGTGCAAGAAAATTCTGCAGATGTATCTGTAGAGAGAAAATTTTTAACCTACTGATATTTTGTTTTCAAATATGAGTTCAGTAGGTAGCACTTTCTGGAAACAAAAAACTGATCACCAATATTCCCAGGAAGGTATCCAAAGAAACAATGGTTTGTATGGTGATAGCTGCCTCACGAAGGTAGAAAGAGAGTCCTCTAATGGAATGCTAATTTCCTCCCTACAGGGAAACAATCACACCCTTAATAAAACCCATTTCTCAGTGTTTTAGTCCAATAGACAAAAGAACAAAAAGCAGAAGGCTGGGGACAATAGGTGGAGGAACATTCATTCACACTCCCAATGTTTTCCTCCAAGTGAAGTTGCATTTTTTACATCCTCACTTCTATCTTGGGAAGGTAGAATGAATAGAAGAGTTTGGAAAGAGCATACATAATTAAAGCTCTTCTTTTTCCCTTCCTCTGGTGAATAGGTTATCTGTAGAAAATACATTTGTTCAGTTCCAGGTGCAGGGAGCATATCTCCTGGTATACACCTCATGGGACTGATTGGGTAACTCTGGGATTCAGTATTTAGACTAAGACATCCTTTCAGACAGTAGGTGGTATCTGTTAAATGTCAACAATCATATCTCTGGGGGTGAGGAGAGTTCCTGATTTGTATCAGTTACCAATTTTCATAGTGCAAATATTCTCACTCTGGCTGATTTCAAGGTACCAGCATGATGTCACTGAACATGAAATTGGGAAAATATGTGAACAATCAGCACTCAGAATCCCCCTACTAGCTGACTTGAGCACATTATTGCACATGAGTCATTCTTCAAGCTGGCTTTTATCAGAAACTCAGGAGTTATTTTAGCTTCAATCTGCTTACTCTGAAGTTTAATCTCAATTGGTTTAAAACCTGGGCTGGCAAGAGGCATGCCAATTATTTGTCTCTCTCAAACACCAAAATACATATAAAACATTTCTAACTTACCTTTACAGCTCTTTGAGCAAACTAATAACTTCAAAGACTCAGCAAATAAAAAGAAATAAATAAGTTTGATTTTGTGATGGTGAAGGGGTATTTCCACATATAAGAAATAGTATGAGGTAAACCACCACTCAGATAAGCTAAGCTCTTTAGCTTAAAACCACTTGGCTACTATAAACATAAATGTAGACCTTTCTCACTCTAAAACCCCGAGAAATAAAAATGTTAAGGTCTTTTATGTTTAATCTCAAATATTATAACCTCAAATATTTCTTTTTTTAAATTTTATTTTATTGTAGAGATGTGGTATAAAAGCGAGGATTAACTACATAAGTAGGCTGCATGCAGGTGAAGTTTGGGCTTCTAATTGGCCTTCACTCCCCCAGTAGTGGACCAGGTACCCTTTGTTTTGTCACTTGTCCCCACCGTCCTTTTCCCCTCCTTCCCCTAGCAGTGTTCAGTGATGCCGATCCCTCCCTTGTGCTAATGTGACTAATGTTCAGAGCCCACTTATGAATGAAAACATGTGGTATTCAGTTATTTGTTTCTGTGATAGTTGACTTAGTATTATGGCCTTCAACTCCATCCAATTTGTTGTGAAGTCCATAATTTTGTCTTTATGGCTGTGTGATACTCTATGGTATATATGTACCACATTTTTGTGATTCAGTTCACTTTTGTTGAGCAGTAGGGTTGGTTTTTTTTGCTATTGTGAATAGTGCAGCAATAAACATGCATGTGCAGGTGTCTTTTTTGTAGAACAATTAATGTTCCTCCAGGTACATTCCTAGGAAATATATTGCTGGATTGTATGGAAGGTCAATTTTTAGCTCCTTTGGGAATTGTCACACTACTTTCCAGAGAAGTTGAACTAGCTTGCATTTCCACCAACAGTGTAGAAGCATTCCCTTTTCTCTGCACCCACACCAGCATCTATTGTTTTTGGATGTATTGATGACAGCCGTCCTTACTCCAGAGTTAGGTGGTATCTCACTGTAGTTTTGCATGCAGCTGATGGTTAATGAGGCTGAGCAGTTTTTCATGTGTCTGTTGGCTGCTTGTAGTGTCTTCTTTTGAGAAGTGACTGATCGTGTCCTTTGCCCACTTTTTTTTTTTTGTGGTTAGAAAGAGCAGTGTTTTTTTTTGTTTGTTTGTTTGTTTTTAAGTGAGAAAGCAGGATTTATTGAGAGAACAGAAAAGCTCCCACAGTGGGAAGGGACCCGAAGGGGTTGCCCTGCCCACTTTTTTTTTTTTTTTTTGAGTAGGAGTCTCACTCTGTCACCCAGACTGGAGTGCAGTGGCCGCTCCGGCCACCGCAGCCTCGACCTGCTGGGCTCCGGTGATCCTTCCGCCTCAGCCTTCCAAGTAGCTGGAACTACAGGTGTGCGCTACCACACCCGGCTAATTTTTTTGATTTATTGTAGAGATGAGATCTCGCCAAGTTGCCCAGGCAGGTCTTGAACCCACGGACTCAGGCAATCCACTCACCTCAGCCTCCCAAAGCACAGGATTACAGGCTGAGCCACCGAGCCCGGCTAGCCCTGCCCACTTTTTAATGAGTTTTTTTCCCCTCTCACTACATTTGAGTTCCTATAATCCTAGATGAGAGACATATGTCAAAGGCAGATTTTGCAACTATATTTTACCATTCTGTGGATTTCCTCTTTAAGCTTTTCAGTCTGATAAGGTCCCAAGTATCTATATTCGCTTTTATGGCATTCACTTTTGAAGACTTGGTCAAGAATTTGTTGCCTACTCTGATGTGCATAAGGGTGTTTCCTACTTTTTCTTATAAGATGTTTATAGCTTGAGGTTTTACATTTAGCTTCTTGATCCATTTTTAGTTGATTTTTGTAGATGGTGATAGGTAGGGGGTCCAGTTCCGTTCTTCTACATGTAGTCAACCTGTTTTCCCAGCACTATTTGCTAAATATGGTCTCCTTTCCCCAGTGATTGTAATTGGTGAATTTGTCAAAGATAAGATAGTTGAGAGTTCATGATTTTGCTTCCAGAATCTCTGTCCAGGCTATTTTGGTTACTGGAGCCTTGTAATAAAATTTAAAATCTGGGAGTGTGATACTTCCTGCTTGTTCCTTTTGCTGATGATTGTTTTGGCTATTCATTCTCTTTTTTCCAAAGAAATTTCTGTAGTTACCAGGTCTGAGAAATATGATGTTGGTAATTTAATGGGTATTGTATTGAATCTGTAAATTGCCTTGAGGATGGACATGTTGATAATATTGATTCTTCCGATCTGTGAGCATGGAATGTTTTTCAATTTGCTTGTGTCACCCTTGATTTCTTTGAACAATGTTTTGTAATTCTCATATAAAAAGTCTTTCACTTCTCTGGTTAGGTAGATGTCAAGGTATTTCATTTTTTTTGTGTGTGGCTATTGTGAATAGGATTGTGCTTTTTATTTGGTTCTTTGCCTGCTTGTTGCTGGGTTGCTGGTATATAGAAATACAACTGTATTTTGAGCGTTGATTTTGTGACCCAAGACTTTACCAAAGTCATTTATCAGTGCAAGGAGGTTTTTTGACAGGTTCCCTAGGGGTTTCAGTCATATTTCCTACAAAAAGGGATAGCTTAACTTCCTCTTTTCCTATTTGGATACCCCTGATTTCCTTCTCGCACCTGATTGCTCTGGCTAGGACTGCCAGCACAGTGCTGAACAGGAGGGGTGGGAATGGGCATTCTTATCTTGTTCTCATTTTTAGGGGGGATGCTTCCAATTTCTGTGTATTGAGCAAAATGTTGGCTATGGGTTTATCTTAGATGGCTATTATTGTTTTGAAAAATGTTTCTTCTATGCCTAAGTGCTCAAGGGTTTTTATCAAGAAGGGATGCTGGATTTTGTTGAATGATTTTTTCTGCATCGAATAATATCATCATGTGGTTCTTGATTTTACATTTGTTAATGTGCTGAACTACATTTATGGTCTTATGAATGTTGAACCAGCCCTGCATCCCAGAAATGAAGCCCACCTGGTTATGGGCTTCATCCCTGAGATGTGCTGTTGAATTTGAATTGCTAGAATCTTGTTGAGAACTTTTGTGTCTATGTTCATCAAAAGAGATTGGCCTGTAATTCTCTTTCCTTGTTGGATATATGCCAGGTCTGGGTATCAGTATGATGTTGGCTTCAAAAAATGATTTGGGGAGAGTTCCATCATTCTTGATTGCCTGGTATCAGCTCCTCCTTATATATCTTATAGAATTCAGCTGGGAAGTCATTTGATCTGGGGCTTTTTTTTTTTTTTTGGGTGGGGAGATTTCTTATGACAACGTTGATTTCCTGGATTGTTATTGGTCTGTTTAGGGTTTCAACTAATTCTTGATTCAACCTTGGGAGGTTGTGTGATGTCAGAAAGTCCTCCATTTCCCTTAAGTTCTCTAGTTTATTTGCATATAGGTGTTCACACAGTAATCACTGATAATCTTTTGAATTTCTTCAGGGTCAGTTGTGACTTCGCCTTTTGCTTTACGAATTGTTTATTTGAACCTTCTCTTTCTTTTAGTCAATCTGGCTAGGCCTGCAGAGAGTGGGTAGAGGGTTAGGGTCCCTGTCTGCTGTCTACAGTTTGCAGCCCAGAAGCCTTCCCACAGAGAAAGCCTTTGGATGTTTTTCCTAGCTTCCTCCCTGTTCAAGTCCACACTCTACTCTTGGAAAAAAGGAAATTCCCTGCCTTAGTTGGTGAGAGGATCTGCCCTGTAGGCATGCAGTACTTGGAGGTGATTTTTTTTTTCTGATCTAACTGGGAAGATGTCTACCAGTTGTTGGTGGCAAGCATCAGCTGCTTCACTCTGCAGGTGGGCTTTCCCAGCTTGGGGGACAGCTGTCAGGCTCTGCCATCATACTCTCATCAGCTTTCTGAGTGGGGGTTTTAGTCCCTCTTCCACCTGAGCTCCAGTTGCCCACAGCTGTGCCCTGACCAGGACTCCTCTGCATGGGGCCAATGACTCATGCATAGATAAGAGGGGATGAACTGACCCAAAGTATCTTAGGATCACTCACCCACTCTTGTTCACCCAGCAGGGCTTTGGCTCCTGTGTGAGCCTGACACATGGTAGGGGATGGGGCACCTTGTCCCACGTCTGCCATTGCTTTCTGGTCTCTATGTATTTCAAGAGACTTTTGTCAGATGCAAGGTGCTTCACCTATCCAAAGTGTTCAGGGTGTCTCTGTCTATTATTGGCTGTGTCCCCACTCTGCCTTGCTTATTGAGAGAGGGATGCTGGTCTGCTGCTCCTCAGTGGCTATCTTGGATCCTTCTCACCTCAAATATTCCTACCAAAAGCAGTAGGATGTGTTTTCTTTTTGAAGAAGGATTCAGTAAAAGGGACTCTACTCTTTGCATAGACAGATGGTAATCTCGTAATAAATGTAAGCTTCATGAAATTAGCTTCCAAACAGTGTAGTACAGGAATATTAAACTCAAAATATCACTTATGTGTGACATTAGGTCAACAGTGGACTGACTACTTAAATTGCTTACATTTGTTTTTAATGGACACAAAAATTATAGAAGTGGACATTTCAAAAATTGGTGAAAGCTACTTTAGCAAGATGTATATAAATACGTTAACTGAAATGTGTCCTGTCATAGCATATTTGTAGACAGAACAAATTACACTGGATTTTAAATGTTGACATTATACTCACAATGATTTTCTCCTGCATTCTATTGCATTTAATAGGTATTTTAGTAATTTTTTCTGAAGAGTGATTACTACTGTTAGAAAGTCTTTCTATTTTCTTCAGAGCTTAATGTGCCATGATAGATTATGGGAGAAAATAACAATTTTCACATAATAGCTACAACCCTTCTTACATCTATTAATAAAGTGTTGTTATAAGAAGTAAACAGATAATCGAACCAATGACAGGCAAAGATAGAACTTTAAGTTAGCTATAAATCTAATTCTACTCAGGGAGGCTCAGGGCATGGGCTACTTCCACCCATGCCTGACCAGATGCTGGAGGCACTGAGAGATGCTGCAGTGCCTCTCCCCTCATAAGGGGAATGGAAGCACTGCCTCCCAGGACACAGAAAACCTGGCTGAGCTCGTTAGCTTAGGCCCATGTGGCCAGGAGATCAGAGGGGAATGTGACATTCTGGCTTATAAGGCCTCCTTTCCACTGCAGGGAAAATAGGGGAGAGAGGCAGGGGTACAGTACAAACCGAACACCCCCAAATCAAGACACAGGCTTTGGAGTCACATGTGGGTTTGAATCTCAACTCTATCACTCTGACAAGCCTTGGGCAAATCACTTTAATTCCCTGAGACTCAAGTTCCTTCATTTGCAAAATTGGGACAATTGACATCCTCTCACAAGCTTGTAATGAGGATTAAATGGGAAAATACATATAATACAGTAAGTCTCCTACACATGAACCTTCAAGTTGTGAACTTTAAGGATGCACACCTGCATTCTCCTATGTAGTTATTTCTCTCCACCAGGTGTCAATATGGCCCGTTAAATACACATAGTACCATATAGCTAAGTGTGTTAGTTGGGTACCTAGGCTAACTTTGTTGAACTTAAAACAAAGGGTACCTAGGCTAACTTTGTTGAACTTAAAACAAATAGAACTTACAAACATGCTCTCAGAACTCGTTCATATGTTGAGGACTTCCTGTATTAACAAAGTGCCTTAGATAGAGAGGGCTCTGGATAACTGGCTGCTGCTTTTATACTTGATACAAAACTGAGAACAATCCGGGCATGGTGACTCAGTTGATTTCTTCCTCCATGATGCCCAAAGATAGTGTAATTGCAGAATTTAGTCAGCAAAATTAAAGTACAGTAAAATCCTGCCATAATGTGATAAGGGTCCAAAATATTAATTAGTATAAAAGTTGGTGATGATATTTTGAGAATAATGAAATGAACCAGATAACTCATGGAATTCCATGAGTCTGTTTCAAATCCCGGTCCCAGTTGGAATTTGGCACCACCTGGTGGCAACTTTCTGCTCTGTCTAAAATGTAGAATAGGGAAAGGCTGGGTTCTGAAACTAGTTGGGGTTTCCTGCATAGTAACTGTGATTCAAGGAATCTGGTTAGCTGAAACTTATTTTATCATCCCTGTACAAGGAGTTGAGAATTATAAATACAATATCAAGAATATAAGGACCTTTCCACAACCTACCAGAATCTTCAAGAGGGTGTCTCAAATTCCTCTGCATATCTAGTCTCCTAATTTGACCACTTTCATTTGAAAATGTAAGTTGGATTGAGGATAAACACCAACAATCACTATCATCAAATAGGTCATAGGTCATGTGGTGGTATGGCTTTATTGTATTATATTCCATACTAGGGGATTTTAGTGGACAATCCCACAGACCATGTCTCTTGAGTTTTGCAATTATAAATTAGATAAAGAAATGTTGGGGGCAGGGAAATGAAGTACTAAATAGAGTTCTCAAGTCTTACCAAATTTCTACTTCTACTTCTTTCTATTATTTTTACTTATTTATACAAAAGCTTGTGTGTGTGTGTGTGTGTGTGTGCTATTAATAAATAGGTCAACCTACTTTTGTGCTTTCCATTTACACAAAACCATTAGGTACCATGCCAGTCTCTTTTTCAAAAAGTTAATTATTAAGTTGAATTTTTAAAAATCCATTGAAAATTATTTTCAACCTTATACATTTCTATTTGTAAAAGTAAATTTCATGAACTTAATGTCAACCACCCAATATACACAATCACCAAGAGAAACCAAGTCTTTATTATTAAGTATCACATTATTAATTATTCATCATTACCAGGCTAGTGTTCACATAAACAATAGATGAGTAAAGTGATGGGGGAGGGGAGACTAGAAATCAGAAGCATTTTCTTATTCTTATGTTTTCTCTCCAGTGGTTAACAGATATTATTGCAGGTAGTATGTGGTCAATAATTATGAGTGGTGTTCATGAGATAGAGACCAAATATATACATACTTCAATAAGTATAGGCCGAGTGCCATTTACTTTTGAGATGTTTTCACACATTCTGTTTACGATCCTTCCCTCTTCTCTCTTCCTTCCTTCTTTCTTTCTAACAATTCTTAGTAGCTGGGTAAAGGATTTTCTGGGCTGATCCTAGAATGTTTTTATCTTTTTTCCCTATTTTCTATTTTTGTCTTGTTCTACTGTCTAGGCTTCATCATCCAACTCTTTTACTGAAGTTTTAAATATGGTCATATAATATTTAATATATGAAGACCCTTTCTTATTTTTTATTACATATCTTCATAGAATCATATTCTTTTTTAATGAATGCAATATATTATTTCTACTTCTGAAGTTATTCAAAGCACCTGAGTTTTACCTTTTCTCTCCATTGAGTTTTTTCTAATTCCTGTTGCTTATTTTTCCCCTTCTGGGCCAGTGGAGACAGAAGATAGGTTGAGACGATTTTCTTTAGCTCTATAATATGGCTCTGAACTTAACTTTTGCTGGAAGTAATATCTCTACTCAATGAAGTTCAACAAACATTTCTGGGGGCAACTATTATGTGTCAAGCATTTTGTTATATACTGGAGGAAGAAAATACTACATTTTGTCTTTCCCTAATAAGTCCGTTATCTAGTTTCTCATGCAAAGGAGCAAAAATCGAGTGGGGGTAGAAATAGAACACTGGGATTAGATTCAATACTCTAAATATGGGAGTTTAAATGAGTTAGAAGTCTCTTTTATTCTCACGTAGTACAGGTAGTCCAGTGCATGTTCAATGTGCATCTTCTACCCTGTGGTCCTGGACGACTGTTTCAGCATTGTATCTACTCCAAGCAGCAAAAAGGAGGAAGGGACAACATAAAAAGCAACTCCCTAAGGATATTTCCTGGAAGTTGTACACATCATTTATATTCCATCGCTAGGCCTACATTAAAGGTCACATCTACTAGTTACACGACAGCTTGAGAAATATAGACATTTTGGAGAGGGTTACCATCTGTCTAGTTAACATTTGGATATTATTTTATTGAGGAAGAAAGAGAAATTTGTTAAGGGACACTTAAGAGTCTATGTCAGTCTTGCTTAGGAGTTTAGATTTTTATTCAGATAGTGGGAAGGTTGAAGATGTTTAAGCCAAGGAATTATTTATTTGAGAAAGGTCACTGAAAGTGAAATTAGATGCAGCCTGAGTAGGCAGGCCCTCAGGAGAGCACATCAGTATGAGAAGTGTAGCACATGAGGGCTGCCCATGAGGGACTGGAGAAAAAGCATCACTACTAGTGATATTAAATGATGCATTTATTTTGTTTTTTCTATGTGAAGGTTGTACATTTCATGTATTTATAGAAATATATTCATAATAAATCTAAGCCTAAGTCAAATAAATGGTGATCAATGTTCTTGACTACAGATATCCCTTCCTAAATCTAATAGAATTTGTGTCTAATTTCTGGAGTATCTTTGCTTCTCTTAGGCTGCGTGTTGTGATTTAAAACAGCAACAACAATGACAATAAAACATACAAATGATGAAAATGTAAATAATAAAAAAAGATATACCAACATAACACTCATGTGTTACATTATGGGCTAATACTGCAATATTCTTTACTTATTGGTTTTAATCATTTCATATAAAATACATATTGGTGTTTAATGTTCCAAAAAATGTTCTTTATGATATATATAATTCAAATGCCACTGGAAAAAAAATGTGCTTGTTGCCTTTTTATTCTTATTGAATTATAATCTATGTACATGTAAGTATTAAAATAATAAGTACAAGTTGATATTTTTCAAGGTGAACATACCATTGTGGAGACCAACATAGAGACCACAAATCTGAATATCACAAGCACTCCCTAAAGAGCTCCTTCTTTAGTACTGGGCGCGGTGGCTCATGCCTATAATCCCAGCATTTTGGGAGGCAGAGGTAAGAGGATTGCCTGATCCCATGGGCTTGAGACTAGCTTGGGCAATTTGGTGAGACCTCATTTCTACATTAACTCAAAAACTTAGCCAGACATGGTGATGCATGCCTGTAGTTCCAGCTACTTGGAAGGGTGAGGCAGAAGGATCACCTGAACCCAGCAGGTCAAGGTTGCAGTGGCTGTGAGTGTGCCACTGCACTCCAGCATGGGCAACAGAGTGAGACTCCAACTCAAAAAAAAAAAAAAAAAAAAAAAAGAGCTCCTTCTTTAGTCACTTTTCTTTCCTAGGTGAAATCCCTTATCTGATTTCTAACAAAATGGATGGGTTTTGCCTATTCTTGAACTTCATCTTAATAGATTAATATCTCATATGCAGTCTTGTGTCTGAATTCTTTGGCTAAATTTTAGGTAAATGAGGTATTTCTACGTGGTTGCATACATAGTTTTATTTCTAATAGACTTTTTATTTTAGAATATTTTTAGATTTACTAAATTATTGAGAAAATAGTCCATTTTTACCATTGATCAGTTTCTCCTATTTTCCCACACTCCATTTCCCTTATTTTCAGGGTCTTATGTTAGTATTGTATATTTGTCACAATTAATGAACCAATATTAATATGTTACTGCTAACTAATCTCCATACGTTATTGATGTTCTCTTATTTTCCTCCTTGTGTCCTTTCTGTCCCATGATCCCATCAACAACACCACATTACATTTAGGTGTCATATCTCTGTAGGCTCTCTTGGTTGTTACAATTGCTCAGATTTTCCTTGTTTTTCATGAATGTGACAGTTTTGAGGATTATTGATCAGGTATTTTGTGAAATGTTGCTCACCTGGGGTTTGTTTGATGTTATTTCATGGTTTGACTAAGGAAATGTGTTTTTGGAAAGAAGACCATAGAGATAAAATGTCATTGTCTTTTAAAAAAAATTTTAAAGATGTGGGGTACAATTCAGGGTTACATATACAAATGTTGATTATGCAGGTACCCTTGTTGATGAGGTGTGCCCTTTCCTCCCCTAGCAGTTTCCCTCAACTGCCAACCCCCCATCTGCTGGCAATTTCCCATTACTGCCAATCCCTTTCTTATAGTACTATGATAATTGTTCAAAGTCTGTTTATGAGTGAGAACCTATGGTACTCTGCTTCTGTGATAGATCACTGACTATGATCGACTCTAAATCCACCCAAGTTGCTGCAAAGTCCATATGTTTGTCCTTCTTTATGGTTGCATAATATTCCATTGTGTACATGTATCACATTTTTTTATCCAGTCCAGCTTTGACGGGCAACATGGTTGGTTCCATGTTTTTGCTACTGTAAATAGAGCTGCAACGAACATACGTGTGCAGGTATCTTTTTTGTAGAATGATTTGAGTTCCTCCGGGTATATTCCCAATAGGGGGATTGCTGGGTCATATGGAAGGTCAATCTTTAGTTCTTTCAGATATTGCCACACTGTCTTGCGAAGAGGTTGCACTAGTTTGCATTTCCACTAACAGTGTAGAAGCATTCCTTTTTCTCCGCGTCCTTGCCAGCATCTGTTATTGTTGGTTTTATTAATGATGGCCATTCTTACTGGGGTTAGGTGATATCTCAATGTGGTTTTGATTTGTATTTCTCTGATAATAAGTGAGGCTGAGCACCTTTTCCTGTGTCTGTTGGCTACCCGTATATCTTCTTTCAAGAAGTGTCTATTCATGTCTTTTGCCGACTTTTGAATGGGGCTGTTTGTTTTTTTTCCTTTCGGCACATTTGAGTTCCTTGTAGATCCTAGATATTAGGCCTTTGTCAGATATACAGTTGGCAAATTTTTTTTTCCCATGCTGTGGCTGTCTCCCTGAAAATGTCATTTTCAATTCATCATATCAAGAGTTCTTATTAGTAATATGACTTATCGCTGTTGATGTAAAGCTGGATCACTTGGTTTCAAGTGATTAGTTTTCTCCAATGTAAAGTTGTTCTTTTTTTCCCTTTTTCTTTCTATACTATACACTTTAGAAGAAAGTAATATAAACCAGAACATAACAAACTTATATGACTCCAAAGTACAACATCATGACTACTATTCTACACAGAAATCTACACAAAAAGGACATTTACCACAGGTCCAAGGCATGATGTTCATGTAGAGTATCAAACCCAGGAAACACAGGTACCATTGCAAATATGTTTATTCCCCCACAGAATCACCTAAATTAACTGTCAAAAGAGTCAATTAAATTGATGTTTATATAAAAGTTTATCTATAGTAGTATTCATACACTGAGTCTACACAAAGCCAAATGAAAGAAATAGAAAGTAGAAAAATAATTTAAATATAAAAATCATTTGAAAATCTGGACTTGTTGAAGTTTGAATAATTTATCTCTTTCCCTTTCTTTTTGATTGTGTAAGCCTAGTTACAAAGTTTCTAAAGAAAAAATTAAGAATTGATATAACAAATATGAAAGAATGCTTAGAGAATTTATTCATAGAAGTTTAACATAGATTATATAATTAAATGTATGATGGCATACCCTATAAAATGTTATATACTATAAAAACAATACAATATATAATAGTGCATACATATATTATATATTTATCTAATAGCATATACAAATATATAATCTAAAATACAACCAACAAACAAGATATTAACATCACTTTGCTCTCCAAATAAAAAGTTATTATAAAGTTCAGTGGGAAATATGACTGAAGGATATGCCTAAAGAAATAACTATTTTTCTAGCTAATATGTAAACAATTTTATTAATAGAACTACTCAGAAAACAACATGGTATATTTTTCTATATTACATTGTAAATTATATAATCTGCCTTTATCTTTTTAATGCCATTTAGAAATCTAAACTATTTTCCAACCGGCCATAGGCTGGAGTTACAACTGTTTATTTTATGCTTAAACCCAGTTACCATATTTTTTTTGAACCGAAGGAAAAATAAGTTGGATAACTCATAAATCCTATATAGTCAGTAGTAGTAGAAATGACAAAGATCCTCAAAAACAGATTCTGCCATCTTCATTCATCCCTGAGGAAAAACGACTCTTGATCTTCATGCTGAGAGTGAATCATGTGGGCTGCCCTGACTGTCATACACCATAAATCTTAATGGTAAATGTAAATCAGCAAGGAATGCATTGTAATCTTCCTAGAACAAAATACTACTGAATTTCCATTCCCTCAAAACGGATATTCATACTACACTTCAAAAGAGTAGGAGAAAAATATTTTGAAATAGAGCTACAATGTTCCCCCAGATAGTTTATCTCCTACGTGACTTAAAATAGGTCTTCTAATCCACCCTAGTGATGTGTTGAAGCCAGCTCATACTGGCTCTCAAGAGCCATTTGCTAAATTTTCTGAAATTTATGAGCTGATTGTTAATTGCAACCATTCTTAAAAATTAGATTACAGAAACTTACCATTAATCATACTAAAAACAAAGGTAATAGATATTCAAAACTCATCACTTCCTAATGTTCTTGAGGCCAATTTACATGTATTGTGTATGCTAACAATCTATATGATGTTGTGCTCCTGTACATTTCTTCCCAACTCCACATTCAGTGATCTCAGGTTGGTAGCCTAAAATAGGCCATAGTGGAAGTACTGACACCATGACAATAGTAAATACTACAAACCAGGGCTCTGCCTTCCCATTTCAAAAAGCCAGTTGTAAAACGTTTACCAGCACACCACTGACTCACCCCATATTTAACCCTGCTACCATTTCTAACTCCCAAAGAAAACCAAAATTTTAGTATTGGTTGTCTTTCAAGATACTTGTTTTGGGGAAATGTCCTAGTTGTCATTACTTTCTGTTGTGTATATAACATTCTTTCATTTAAAATAATAGAGACATAATTTTGAGAGAAAAATAGAAAAGCAATGTCACTCCAAGCAAACAACCATGACTCAGATGTAAATCTATGTTGAGTGCAACACATTCTGAATGTAAGGAAGCGTGTGGAGCATACTGGTGATAGAAGTTTTATTCTGATTTTGTCACTTACTACACTGGGAGCATAACTTCTCAAAGGCCTGAATCCATTTATTTTAAATGGCAATACTCTACATTATAGTTATTTTGAAGAATGAAGTGAGATAACAAATGAGAAATTACTAAATGTGAAACTATTAGAGGCATTTAGTAAATATTAGCTGTTATTTATGGTGTATACCTAGGTTCAGCAATGTATCACTGCTTTGAAAATAGAAGCTATGATTCAAAAACACCTAATGAGCACAATGCATCCTTTTCTTAACTATGCTTGTATATTTACTTTAGATATTAGCATATTAAAGTTCAGAGAAGTTCTATATATTAGAAAGCTAAATATATTTTTCTATGTTCTGTGTTCTCAAAGCTTCTCATATTTTCCTTGATCTTTCCATTTCAGTTAATTGGGAACCTATTCCTCTTCAAAATGTTATATCTAATAATGTAATAAGTCCTCTTAGCACAGCTAAATATACCTTTATTGCTGTTTTATTTCTTTGCTAGCCTTTAAATCAAGATCTCAATACCTCTTCCCACCAAACAAACAAAATTTTAAAATTGATAATTTTATCATATATGTGTGTGTGTGTGTGTGTATACATACACACACACACACACACACACACATTAGTTTTTGGAAAAGTGTTGCAGGAAGTGACATTAAGATGAAGTATAACACTCAGATACTTTTAAAAAAGGCCTGTGACATTTTCTATACTGCATAGAATTTCAAAAGGAATATAAATTTTAAACAGGGTTCCCAGGTCAGCCAAAAACAATAATAGATTTTAAAAGATTTTAAAAACTGAACTTATGAGTAACTATTTTAGTGACTGGATTAGTAAAGAAATAACTTAAAAAGTAATATTGTAATGTACTTGAAGTAAGTAAAAGTTTAGCAAAGGAATTAGTCAGAGAATAAAATTTTCTTTATGAAAATCTCTTTTTTTGGAAACATCTTAAAAATTAAGCATGCACCTAAATTTTTTAATTGTCATCTATTTGAAAGAAAGACAAAAGACTGGATGACATCATAATACCCTTTTCTGTTCTACAAATATATAATGAAAGCCAAGATACACATTAAGCAACAATTGAATAATTTTTGGGCAAAATCTGTCAACATAGTCCAATATTTTCTTTTTTCAATTTCTCACTGTATAATATTTTTTTGTCATGGCCTATTCTAACTCTTTTATTAACATTATATTCCTTTTGAGGCTCCTAGAAATCATTTATAGTTTACTTAATTTTAGAAAATATTTAATCCAACTTTCATTCTTGTTTGTGCCATTATATATATATATCTTCCAGTATCAAATATCTGTCATGTAACAGACAGGAATCTGGACCCAAGTCATTGAACTGGAAGAACTACTGCTTTTCTCACTACAACATTCTGTCTCTGCAACCCATGTTCCCTTAAAAACACAAAATAAAACAAAATGTATATTTTCCTTAATTAATACCTAAAATTCTGTTGTCCTGTTTTTTTTTTACCTTCCCATTGCTAATTTATTCTTCTCCTACCTACTTATATTTAAGTCCCTTCAATTCTCATCTGTAATATTGTTAGATATACATTTATTTTTATTTTCTTTCCATTAATCTCAAAGAAGGATCTCAATAATGCTTCTCAAATATTAATACAGCCTCTAGTCAGCAGTTCCATGCCCCCTTTCTACATCTTGGAATCTAACATATAACTGCCAAGATTTTTTTACTAAAGCAGTGCTCTTACTATATCACTATCCAACTCTGAAATATTCAGTGTACTTAAAAAAAAATTCCATGCATGTCATACTCTGTACCATCATCCCAGCACAGTTCCTCACTCTTCTACAATACTTACCTTAAGATGCAGGCAAGTGTGTGGTTTTTCTGACTTACAACTTTATGAATGATGCTTCCTTTACATGAAATGCCTTCTTCTTGGCTGCTAAAATTCTACAAATTCTCCAATTCATTCATTATTTGATTCATTTAACAAAAAGGAAAACATTGATGAATGACGGTTATTATTCCTGTCCTTATGAAGTTCCAGTATGGAGGCAACAACAGAAAATTAACAAATATTCTTATAAATAAATGCCTGGTAAGTTGTGAGAGATGTAATGACAGAAAAAAGAGAAGTAATAAGATAATAACTCTATAATTAAGGTGACTACAATTTTTTGGACAGTTTCTTCATCTATTCCTCACAACTACATAGATTGTTGTCATTTTTCCTTTGTCTCTAAGACCCATGACATTTTTATCTTTCAATATTTCTATTGTATTTATCAAACTCTGGCATGTATTATTATCTTTTGCAATTTAAAACTATCTTTATATTTGGAGGGTTTTGAGTAACTCTTGAACATTGATCCCTCATCAGATGATCAGCTAAAAATCACTCATGATCCTTACAGTGAGCAATAAGACATAGAAGGGAAGTCTTCTGGGCTATTTCCAGGAGACAATTTCCTGTCTTAAGAAAGATAACCACAAGACAACATGGTATATGTTTATTTTATTCTGGTCATTGATATTCAAGAGGTAATGTCTGGAAGTGCTGCAGATAATCAGTTACCGAAGTGATCATAATATGAAGCCAAGAAGACACAATTAAGCAGAAAAATAACCTGGTTCCTGATAACATAATCCGGCTGCTGAACTCACCAATCCTGCAGTACCCATCGACTATGAATCCTTAAACCTTATCCTAATCCTTATACATTAGGTGACTTTAAAATTTTCTTTTTGTTTAAACTGGTAATTTGTAGGAAATACCATACCAACATACAACATTAGTAGATTGTAAATAACTATGAATATAGGGAATATGTCTTTTTCATCTCCATTATTTCCAAAGTATCTGATACGCCTTTTGCTCATAATAGCTGATCAAAAATAATAGCTAAAAAAACTAAATTTGAACTGCCAGTAAAATAATTTATATTCTCAGTGTGTTTATCTATGTCTGTTTGTCTGTATATCTGTATCTCACACTATGTGTGTAACGTGTGTATGTGTTTGTGTGTGTGTGTGTATGTGTGTGTGTGTGTGTCAAGGTTTTTGTGCATTATGCAGTACTGGGCTGAACGTTTTAGCTCCATTAGAATGTTTTTCCTGTGATGCTGTAACACACAGTTTAAACATTCATGACGACAAAAAAGATGAAGAATAAATAATGTATACAAATTTTCTCATTTTTACTGGTTTAGAAATAGAAGACTCATATCTTGTCGCTATACCTGGCAGTAAACAAAGCCAAATAATTTGCTTTTAAAAAAATTAAAAAGTACAAATATCAGAAAGGTTGAAAATATCTAGCTTTCTATAGAGATAAGATATACTAGTGTTGGCAAAGCACCTAGTCAGGGTCACAGGGATAAATATTTGATTTTAGGCTATAGTTTGCTTAGATGAATTGGTTCCAGAGATGAATCTTTCCATTGTAAATGAAAGTCAGGTAAGAAGGCTTTCCATCAAAGTTCTCATTCCAGTAATTTAAATTTCCTTATGGTTTATGAACGTACAATATAAGCCAATTGAAGTATATAAACCAGGAACACTATTTCTCTATATGAAGTACCCTCAATGATAACGTTCTATCTGAGAAATATAGGCATCACTCATTAATCCAAGAAAGGATCTGAGTTCAAGTGAAGAATCATGACTATGCATCATATAAAATGCAGTATCCTCTGTCTTCAGTTCAAAGGATTATGAAAGATTTCGTTCCAAATGGCAAGATTAAGTGAAAAAATAAGTGTGATTCGATTTTCTGTTGACTCAGGTGTAAATGCAATGGCTTAACTGTCAGATATTCTGGAAAGCCCTTTTTGCACTCCGTGTGTGTGTTATACTGTACCATCTATCTGCTCTATACATCTTTAATCCAATGAGGCTCTTTTATGAAGAATCTGAACAAAATTAAATATCATTTGTTATAACAACAGTGTTTGACATTTTCCAAGTTTCTTATCCTTAGCATACAGGGGCATTTCCTTTTGTCTTTTATCCTCAGCAACTAATATAAGCATAAAGTGTTTCAGAGGACCGCTAGTCTGTATGTTGATGTTAAATAATAAAAGCAATAGCCAACATTTATTGAATGCTTACTCTGTATCTGGAATTAAAGAACTTTACAGACATTATTTCAATTAACATCTTTATGAGGTAATTATTATGATTCCTATCTCCCAGAAGTGGAAATTACGTAAGTAAGTAGTCTATGTACCCACACAGCTAGTAAGGAAATGAACAGGTTTGGAACCTAAGTCTTTGAGCTCCATCCAGGCAGTTCTATGACCTCTGCTAAAAAGCATTAGCTCCAGTTCAACTCCCTAGTTCATCCAGCTCTACCTGGAAAAGAGATTACTACAGTTTATAATGAAGGTTTATAGTCCATTCTATACTTTCAGGACATATTCTGTAATAGTCATCAGGTTTTCAATATAGATATTTAAAATACATTTTAATAATTTCAATAGTTAAAAACACTACAGGCATATTTTAGAATTTGTCTTTCTAAAGATTTGTCGTATTTTGACCAAAAAAAAAGTGGACTGATTTTTTTTTTCTGAATACTACTAAGTTTAAACACACTGTTACTGAAATGTAACTCAAACTTAACAATTAATTATGGGTAGTGATTTTGACTACCAGTGCTCACAGTACAACTATGTAGAGAAGAGAAATTGTGAATGGATTGGAGATTGGGCATGTTCTCTTTAAATGACCTAAATTTACTCTTAATAAACTAAAGAATCCAAAAGAGAAAATCCCACATCTAATATATGAGTCTTAAATGGTTTGAAAGTGACAGTCATAGGCTTAAAAAATCATGTGTATCTTTTTGCTTTCAAACATTTTGTTGTTGTTGTTGAGTTGGAGTCTCATTCTGTCCCCCAGTCGGAAGTCAGTGGCATGCTCATGGCTACCCCAGCATCCACTTGCTGGATTCTGGCATTCCAACTGCCTCAGCCTTCCAAGTAGCCAGAACTACAGGTGCACGCTACCACACCCAGCTAATTTCTTATTTATTGTAGAATCGAGGTCTCGCCAAGTTGCCCAAGTTCAGGCAATTCACTCACTTCGCCTCCCAAGGTGCTGGGATTACAGACTGAGCCACGAGCCTGGCCTGCTTTCAAACATTTTATTATCAACAAATTTAACTCTCATTTTAAAAAATAAAGTACCATATCACTATATGATATGAGAGGTAAGTTCAGTATAAGTTGTAGTAATCTCTTTTCCAGGTAGAGCTAGATAAACTAGGGAGTTGAACTGGAGCTAATGCTTTTTAGCGGAGGTCATAGAACTGCCTCAACAAACTTAACTCTCATTTTATTTTAAAAAATAAAGTACCATATCACTATATCATATGGTACTTTATGTTTTAAAATAAAATGAGGGTTAACTTCAGTATAAGCTGTAGTAATCTCTTTTCCAGGTAGAGCTAGATGAACTAGGGAGTTGAACTGGAGCTAATGCTTTTTAGCGGAGACCATAGAACTGCCTGGATAGAGTTCAAAGACTTAGGTTCCAAAGTACTATATCACTATATCAAATATTTTAAGTGTATTTATCTTTGAAATGCATTTTGCTCTAAATACAATAATTTACTAAGTAAGCTACCCATTTCTTCATGTGACAAATATTTATTAATAACCTACTATAGACGGAAAAACTGTGATAGGATACACATATGGATACTGATCTCAGCATGTACAGTAGAGAAACAGATGTGAAGGGTAATATAATTATAAGGCAATATGCTTATGCTTATACAGGTGAAGGTAGAAATGCAGCAGGAATATATAGAGAAGGAAAATGACCATGTGCCTAGGGTGAGCAGTGGGAGCATGACAGGGAGAACAGGTATCTCACAGACCTTCAGAGGATGAGTAACCAGTTGCTTGGAATTTTTGCCAGGGGGTCATGTTCCAGGCAAAGGGACTAGTGTTCAGACAGAGTTGTGAGAGATCTCAATGTATCTGTGAAATAACAACTGTTCAATGTGGCTGCAGCATGAAGTGTAAAGATGCAGAGTGCAGGATATGAGCCTGAACAGGTGGTTAATGAAGGGATTATATGCTACGCAAGGGAGTTTATAATTTTCTCTATAGATCAGCAAATTTCAAGTTGCTTCTCTTCTGCCTTGCAGATGCACTGAGGTACCTTAAGTTATCCAGCAAGGTATGGTGAGAAAACCTCTCTGAGACCACCACTCTCTTTATGTCCCTGCCCCACACATTGAACTTCACATCTAATTAATTCCATATAATTGGGAGTAAATATCATTTGAAAGAGCTTTCTGCTCCTAGAAACAAATTTGAAAGCTACTTTTATGGGGAAAAGGCATCTGCTGAAAAAAATTTAACAGAGAAACAACAGGGTCAGTTTTTCAGGTGAAAAGATCAAAAAGTCCATTTGGTGGCTGATGGGGCTGTGACTGATAAGTAAAGATGGTGTCCCAGCATTTAGATGAGAAATCATGAAAGCCCAAAGGAAAGAACAAAGAAATGGAAAAACAGAGAAGTTTGGGAGGTAGGACTGGCAGGACTTGGTGATTGATTAGATGTGGAATGAAAGAGAAAAGGAAGACTTCAGAAAGCATCTGACTTTCCGGATTGAGTAAACGTGTGGACGATGTAAGACATAGCTAAGGAGTGGTAAGTTGTGGTGCCTAAGGGCAAGAATGGTGAAGAACCAGATGGACTCAGTTCTTGACGTAGAGTACTGAGTTTCTATAGAAGTTCTAGAGACATCCAGATGAATATGATAAATATGCAAAAGGATGTCAATCTTGAGGTCAGGATTAAAAACTAACCTGTGGATTCCAGTTA
>CAUYQG010042433.1:0-12932 GCA_963574415.1 Tarsius wallacei
TTCACTGGTGGGCTCTGGGCAGGATGTCCTTGAAACGCTTATGTTTGGGAGGTCACAGGAACCAAGAGGTTCAAGCCAAGCGGGTTGCATGCCAGCTGTGTGACCTCGGATGAGTGTCCTGACCTCCCTGAGCTTCCACCTCCTGTAGCTTTACTACAAAGCACCTGCATGCAGTAAGACTCAAGCTCCTTCCTCCCATGGCCCTAGAACCCTCCAGTCTGGGCGTGTGCCAGACCCCCCAGTGTTCAGCACACGGGAGGTGCCCAGGAATCCCAGGGGGCCTTGAGGTGAAGAGCTGGTGTGGTGAGTGACGTGTCTGCCGAGGAAGCCAAGAGGGCAGGCATGAGGCCCAACCCCAGCGTGCGGTCCAATTCTGGGCCTCAGTTTCCTTACTGCCGGTGGGATCAAAGTCCCTGCCCTCCCCACACACAGGCCACAGGGGAATTAGTAACAGTTAATCGTCACGGAGTGCCTCCTGGGGGCCCTGCTGCCCTGGGAACAATACACGTATTGCATCACTGAGTCTCACGGCAGGCCTGTGGGGTAGACACTGATATTCCGCTTCACAGACGAGGATATGGGCATGGAAGGTCAGAGTACCTGTCCAGAGACACAGTCAACCATGGCTCCCAGTGGCTAGGGCCGGCCTCAGAGTCAGTGCTCTTAAGCTTCACATTGTGCGTGCAGGGAAGTTGGGGAGGATTTGCCTTCCAAGTTCTCAGTTGTCAGAGGAGGTTAAGGTCACCTCCTAAGACCCAGACTCTGGCAGGGCTTGCCAAGGCCACAGAGCTGCTGGCGCCCAGGCTTCCCAGACTAGGGAGCTCTGATCTGCCCCTCAGAGCGGACCTGGAGGTGGCTGGAGCCCAGAACTCAGGCTGTGGGTAGGCAGAGGGAGGGGGAAGAGAGGAGGTCTGGGGCCAGGGATGGCGGTGGGGAGCAGACCTGACAGACACAGCAGGCAGCAGCCCCCTCTGCCTCCATCCCCAGTCACTGGAGCCACTCCCGCCCCTGCTACAAGCCTGCAATCACTCCTGTGGGGGAAGGACAGCCGTGCCCTGGGGGGAGACCTGAGACCCACGGCCATGGGAGGTCCAGGCACCCAGCCCACCTGTCTCCTGGCCCATTCACATCAAGGATACAAGGGGGAGGACAGTTGGGAGGGCCGAAGAAGTAAGCGATGTGCCCACCAAGCCTCCGCTGGCCTAATCCCCTTCATTTAATCCTCACACAATCTGCTACTGACAACCCAATTAATGGAAGAGAAACTGAGAACCAGTGAGTGTGGGAAGAACTATACTACTGAAAGCAAAGGGGTCAGCTGAGCAAGGAGCATTTAAGGGCCCTGGGCTGGGCCCTGCAGGCAGATACCAAGGTGTACATGGTTGAAGGGTGAGGGCTAGCATTTACTGAGCACCTTTTTTTTGTCTGCCAACATCCGGGCAATTAGCTCCATTTTACAGATAAGCAAACTGAGGGTCAGAAAACAGGACGTGGCCAGCCCCAGGTCACACAGGCTACTAACCCGCAGTCTTCGCTCTACTCTCCTGGAAGTCTTAGTCCATTAGGGAAACAGATTCATCCCAGACCCAAGGCAGCTCAACTGTGATTGAGATACAAGCGAGTCCTTTGGGAGACGGAGAAGGGTGGTGAAATGCCCATCAAAAGGGTCTCCCGAAGACGGTGGCATCTGGGCCACTGTGCGCCCCTTTAAAGGACAAGCTGAGGAGAAGGCATTCCAGGTATGGAGACAGCGGACATGCCGGCAGGGCAGGTGAGGGCCATGCTCAGAGGAGTGTGAGGTGTCCCTGGAGGCTGGAGCACTGGCCATGAGAGAAGTGGGAAGGCAGGGAGGCCAGAACCCCTGAGGGGGGTTCCTTGGGGCACAGAGCACCTCTCTGGGGTTTGGGGCAACAGAAACAGCAGGGAAAGATGAATGGGGAAAGGCCACAGCAGTGAGATCAGGGGAGCACCTGTGTAGAGGCGGGCACTTGCAGGGCTCTAGGGGGCTGACAGCAGCAGGCAGGGGCTCCCGGCTCTGGCGTCAGCACGCCTGGGTTTAAGTTCTGGTTCTGCTCCTGCTTCAAAGAGGAAGAGAAGGGGAGAAATGCCAAAAACCGAATCAGTATCTCAAGTGATACTCCCTATCATCGTAGGTAGGTGCAGCCTTCTTGGGGGCTGCCAAGACTTATTTATTCTTCCTTCTTGCTAAGGTGGGTGACAGGGTGGGCTGAGGGCTACGGCAGGGCAGGGCCAAGGGGTCACAGGCAGGAGTCACGGTGTGGGTGAGCAGTGGCCTTAGGAAGTTGTTTGCCTTCTCCGAGCCCTGGCTGCTCCCCTCAGTAACCACAGAACTGCCTCCTGGGATTGTGTGGGTGGCAGCTGTGCATGTCCAAGGTTTTTTCATTGAACCCCTCCGACCCAGGAAGTAAGAGCTATCGTGAACCCATTTCACAGATGGGCAAACTGGTGACTGATCATGGCTAGGATGTTAAGATGCAGGCATTTCAACCTACTACGGGGTCACTTAGATGGGACATTCGGGTTCCATGGGTGGAGCTTGGTTGGCCTTGCATCACTGTTCAGCTTCTCTCTTCGCCTAATCCCACTTCCTCTCCATCCCTTCCCCAGGTGCTGAGTCCTAATCCTCACCCCCAAGTCCATCTCAAGGTCTGCTCCTGAACAACTCACCTGCGGCAGGGCCCATTTATACTCCAGCCAGCATGGTGGTTCTGAGTCTTGGGCAGTGCCTGCGGGCTGCTCCAGCAGCCAGGTCTCAAGCCCCGTTTACCCCAGGATAAGCAAGGACCAACCCATGGAAAAGAGGAAGCTGCCCACAAGGTGAGCCTTTGGAGCCTGCCACGTTGAGCTCTATGGGGGGGTGGGGGAGTGAACGGTCACCCCCAAAAGGATATGTCCATATCCTAATCCCCAGAACATGTAGACATTGCCTTATTGGGAAACAGGATCTTTGTAGATGATATTAAGGATTTTAAGATTAAGAGATCATCCTGGATTATTCTTGTGGGCCCTGAATCCAATGACAAGTGTCCTTGTAAGAGTGAGGCAAGGGCCGGGTGTGGTGGCTCAACTCTGTAATCCCAACACTTTGGGAAACAAGGCGAGGGGATTGCCTGAGCCCACGGGTTCGAGATCAGCCTGGGCAACTTGGCGAGACCTTGTCTCTACAATAAATCAAAAAATTAGCTGGGCATGGTAGTGTGTACCTGTAATTCCGGCTATTTGGAAGGCTGAGGTGAAAGGATCACCAGAGCCCAGCAGGTGGATGCTGGGGTGGCCCTGAGTGTGCCACTGCACTCCAGTCTGGGCAACAGAGTGAGATTCCAACACACACACACACACACACACACACACACACAAGTATGGGGCAGGAAGAATGAGACATGCAGAGAAGAGGGTGATATAAAGGCAGAAGCAGAGATGGGAGTGATGTGGCCACAAGCCAAGGAAGTACGTCACCACCAGAAGCCAGAAGAGGCCAGAAGGGAATCTCCCTCAGAGCCTCTGGAGGGCACGTGGCCCTGCCGATGCTGCCATTTGTGACTTCTGGCCTCCAACAGAGAGAAGATGTTCCTGTGGTTTCTGAAGCCACTCAGTCTGTAGTAATTTGTTACAGCAGTCACAGGAAACTCAAACGGGCCCCACGTCCAGTTTTCACAAGAAACAGGGAGGCATTTTCTGGAGGCCCCAGGGACTGGGCACCAGGCCAGCCTGGGCTGGGACAGAGCAGAGAGGAGAGCTCTCTGGAGGAAGGCTCCTTTATCTTGGATTTAACCTTGAGTAGGAAGTGTTCATCAGGGAGGGAGGGGACTCATTTGTAACAGCCTGGAGAATTGAAAATTATGGTGCATTCTAGAAATTCTGAGGTACAGATATGGTGGGAGTGGGCGGTACCCAGAGGGGAGAAGAGAGAGACACAAATCAGTGGGGGACAAGGGCCCTTTTGCAGTAGCTACTGGGAGCCCACTGAGGCTTGTTCTGCATGGGAGATTTTTTTGTTAACTTTATATTTTGCAAAGTTTTACAATTCCAGAAAAATTACAGCAGTAGTATAGTTTCTACATACTCCGATTCCCGTTATTAACATCTTGTATTAATATGGGTACATTTGTTTCAATTAATGAACCAATGTTGACACATTATTAACTAAAGCCCATACTTCATTCGGGTTTCCTTAGTTTTTACCTAATGTCCTTTTGCTGTCCCAGGTTCCCACCCAGTCGGCCACGTTTCATTTAGTCATCATGTTTCCTTAGGCTCCCCTGGGCTGTGACAATTTCTCAGACTTTCCTTGTTTTTGATTACCTTGACAGCTCTGAGGGGAATGTCCCTCCATTGGGACTTGTCTGGTGCTTTTCTCATGCTTAGACTGGGGTTACGGGTTTTGGAGGAAGACCACAGAGGCCAGGGTCCATTTTTATGACATCGTAGCAAGGGTGTGTGCTGCCAACATGACTATGGAGGTGGACACGGTCACGGGCTGGTGTCACGTTTGTCAGATTTCTCCACCGTGACTCTCCGGTGACTCTTTCCCTTTCCACACTTTGGAAGGTCACCGTGCGCCGCCCACGCTCAGGGAGGGGAGTTATGTTCCAAATCCTTGAGAGGCAAGGAGTTCTAAGCAGGAAATTCTCAAGGTCAGATTTTCTCCTTAAAACCCAGTGTTGACAAAGACATTGGCTCATTAATTATAACAAATGTACCCATACTAATACAAGACATTAATAACAGGGGAAACTGAGTGTGTGGAAACTATACTACCACTGAGATTTTTCTGGAACCTTAAAACTTTTCAAAATATAAAGTTAAAAAAAATCTCCCATGCAGAACAAGCCTCAGGAAACTGACACCCTTCTGGAAGTGTAGACTGGAGCAGTGTTGGAGGAGACAACCGGACACATCCTTCCAATGTTGAATGTGTATGCCCTTTGCCCCAGCAAGCCAGTCCTGCAGAAGTGTCCACTCACAGACACAGTGATACCTGGACAAGAATGTCACTGCAGCACTATCAGTAGCCACTGAAAGTGCGAAACAACAGAATGCATGCTCATAGGCAACAATGAGAAAACTGTGGTAGATTCACATCGTGAAATATGAAGCAGCCATCAAAAAGAAGGAGCTAGATAAATGCACATGGACATAGGGAGTTCTCCAAGATAGGCCACAAGTACAAGAGTACCCACAGGCAGATACATATGGTCCAAATCAATTCGCGTGAATGAAAAAGGTATATATTGATGTATGCACGTATGGGTAGAAAATGTGTGGTGGGACCCACAAGGAACCAGCACCCGGTGGCTCCTAGGAAAGTGACGTGGGAGGAGGAGAAGGGGTTTCTACTTTTCATTGTACACCTCTCTGTAGTGTTTGACATTTTGCACAATAAACAAGTATTCTTCCATAATAAAGTGTTTGTAACATTAACAGCACCTCTTTGAAGATTTGCACTTGAGGAGCTCACTATGGCTGCTGGGGAAGGCTGAGGCGGGGGAACCAGGGTGGCGTGGAAAGACCCATTAGGAGCAGTCGGGGTGTTTTGATGACCCGTCGGGGAGACGGAGAAGAGGGTAGACTGGGGAGTTACTTAGGGGGTAGAACTGAGTGGACCGGTGATTGCTCGGTGGGGGTGGCAGGGGCCCTGGTGGGAGGCAGATAGCGCACACACACTGAGGGGTGGAAGGGAGTGCAGCAAAGGAACAGTTGACAAAAGCCGAGGCACGTTAAGGGAAGCCACCAAGGGATGGTGCTGTGCTGGGCCAGCCACATCTGGAAGCCACCACCACCTGCCTGCCTAGAGGCAGACGGAGGACAAGTCCACTAGCACTAGACAGGGCAGCTGTGGGAGAAGGTCCCTGATAAGAGCTGTTGCCCAAAAGGACCAGCCCACCACGGCCTGGCAAGGAGTGGACACCTCAACCTCACTCCTGCCTCCCTGTCGCCTGTTGGAGATGGTCCCTCCCATCGGCCAAACCCAACAGGAAACCAGAGGACGTGTTCATAGAGGGCAGCTTCCTGGGTGACAGCGAGGTAGAGAAGGGTGGAGGGGACCCAGCACTGAAAGGGAGGGTCTAGGTTGATGTCCAGACCCCTGACATGGGTACCTGAGGGACAGAGTGCGCCTTGGAGGTGGAGATGGAAGGAGGAGCAGATTTGCAGGAGAATGAGGAATTCCACTGGGGTCTATTTCAGGCAGAATAGGTGCCTGCTTCACAAACAGCCCCCACATCTGTTGGAATATTGAGTTGGAGCTTTGATTCCAATGGTCTAGCTTCCTCAGGCAGACCCCCTTCCTATGGTGACCCTGTGTGGTGTCCCAGCACACCACACAGGCCTCTGCCTGAGTGTGGAGGGTGGGCCCAACATGGCTTTTGTTGAGGGTTACACACCAGAGGTGTTGGGCCTCCCGCAGTTCTTTAGGGTCTCCGTGGTGGCTGCTCTGGGACCTGGGGACTCTGGGTGCGGTCAGGCCCCATAAGGCAGCCTAGGGATACAGGGTCTCAGAACTGGGTTATGCTGAGGGGGCATCTTGCCCAAAGTTTGCCCAGGCTAGACTTGGGGCTGGGAGGCCTTGGGCCACTACATTGTGCCCAGGTAAGGGGAGATCATTAAAGAGCTTGGTTTTCTGTGGAAGGGTCAACTGCAGGGCAGGTAGGGGAGGGGACACTTTCCCACCAGCCCATAGAAGACTGGAGTTCCTCCAGGGTGGCGACCAACTCCTCAGAGGAATGAAGACCCCGGAACAATACAAATAGGGTGCTTGGCAGGGAGAACAAGGAACTCATTGGCACTGTCAGCACATTCCATGGGATTCTATAATCGGATTAGTTCCCAGGAGGGCCCAGGAGGGATGCATGAGGGGGTGGGGAGAGCCAATGGGCACACCCGACTGGCCTATTGCCTCCTCCACCCTGCTCTGAACCTTTTCAATCTCACCATCGAATTGCCCTCCTCACGGATCATAAGGGGAAACTGAGCCTCTGAGGGGGGAAACAGACTTGTTCAGGGTCACACAGTGTCAGGGTAAGTCCTGACCTCTAATTCTGCCCCTCCTCCATGGGATGCTGTTTTCCCAGCCCCCTTGGGTGACCGGCTCACCTCCTCCCCCATGCAAGAGTGGTACATAATTCATGGGATCCAGGAGAACGAACACGGAGAGCTCCGTGTTAAAAGATTAGTAAGAACTTCAAGATGTGGACGGCAGAGCACAAAACCCTCCCGAATGCAGAAGCCTGTGTAATTGCATAAACGTGTCCTGTGGCCGCTCTGACCCCAGGCCCAGCCTCAGTGCTGCCCAGTGCTGTTACTCCTCTCTCCCTCCACATCCCCTAAACCCCAGCCCCAGTACCCCACCTTCCCTGGGAGGTAAGCCTTCCTCAGCTCCAGGTTAGGTCAGCGGCTTGTCTGAGCCTGCAAACCCTGGGTGTCCCTAGATGGCTCTGGAGGGGGCATCACCTCTAGCAGTCTGTGAGCTTCCTGAAAGACCCCCCCTCCCCAGAGTCCTCAGCACAGGCCTATGTGTATTTTCTAAGTGAGAGAGCACATTCCTTCCAGTTAGGATATTTGAGAGTACAGCTTGGAAGCCCCTCCCACTCTGGCTTCCTAGAGCACAGCTAGGGGTAGGGGAAAAGAGGGGAACTCCCAGACTTAGCACTTCTTGCTGGGTTCACGCAGGCCCACTTAAGCCCAAGGCCAGGCCTCTCTACTCCCTGGTTCCCTACAGTAAGTAGGGTGGGAGGGCCCTTCCCTTTCTGGGGAAAAAAGTGAGGCCTAAGGAAGATTAAGGTGATAAGGAGATTTCACAGAGAGCTGTTGTAAAGCTCTGTGAGGGACAGGAATTAGTAGATTAATATCCAGGGCCAGGCCCCAGACTCTGGGCTCTGAGCCCACGTCTTTGCTGATAAGTGCTGATTCTGAATTCAGTCAAGAAGCACACCTCCTTCTAGGCAGTCACTCTGGAACAGATAATTGATATTATTCCCGTTGTACAGATGAGAAACTGAGGCTCAGAGAAGTCAAAATGCTAAAAGGTGCCCTGCCAAGTAAACCAAGTTCTGGCCCAAACTGCTTCCCAGCCACCCTCATGGCCCTCCCTGCCCAGTAACTGAGACACATAGGAAACTCAAAAGAGGGAGAGGTCATTGTGGTGAGGGCTCCAGGGAGGCTTCCTGGAGGAGGTGATGGAGAGAAGCACATGAGCTGTCTATGAAAGTAAACACCATTCTCTTCAGGAGGGGGCCAAGGTAACTGTCACAGGTGAGAGCAGTTTGAGCGGAGGGGTAGAGGAGGGCTGGACATGGTGGGTCTGGGGTCTCCACAAGGGGCCTAGTAGGACAGAGGTCCTAGCAGGGGTCCCTGAGTAGGCAACAACCAGGCTGAAGCACTTGGCCTTGGTCTTCTGGGCCAGGGGGGCTCTGAGTGGGAGTGGGCTGGAGACTCTAGGGAAGCTCTGAGCAGGCAGGGGTCCCATTCCAGGCTGCAAGGAGCAGGGACCAGCTCAGCTGCAGAAGCCATGGGGTCAGATTGGGTCACCCAGGACCTGCCAAAGGAGAGAATCAAGGACCTGTTTCTGCAGAGCTTGCCTTGCCAATTAATTCTTGGCTCTTGGCCCATGGATCTGCAGAAACCTCAGTTCTAGCCAGCAGCCCCTATGGCACCGGGTGAGAGCAGGGCTAGGAACCTAAGGGTCTGCCGTCTCTTCTTGGATGCCTCACACTGCCCAAGTCCCACGGCAGAGTTACAAGAGAGGAAGACAGTGATGACCAAGCCCCCAGAAATGCCCATCTGGCAGATGAGAACACTGAGGCTGGCAGTGGGAAAGGACTTACTTCAGGCTATACAGTGAATGGAGGGAAAGACAGGCTGAGAATATTGATCTAGGATGGGTCTTTCTATTCTTTTTGGGGAGAGGAGCAAACATTGGTGAGCTTGCATGTCAGGAGCCTATGGGGTGGGCATTGGCTATGAAAGATGACATACAAGCCCAGAAGGACTATCCCCTGTCCAAGGTCACACAGCTAAAAACTGGGCAGGTGACTTCCTTGCTGAGCCTCAGTTTTCTCATCAGTGCAAGGGGATCAGGCTGGGAGAAGGTCACAAAGAGCAAAAGGGGGGCTTGGGAACCTCTCCCCACTTGTCTGTGAGAACTGGCTCCTAGAAACCAGGGTTGGATCTGGAGGATTGATCATATGCTGCTTTTATAGCAAAAATAATTCATAGATAGTACTGTGAACTCCTATTAGGAGGAATAAAATGCCTGGATTGTTCTCATCTTGTGATATTCGTAGCTACTGAAGAACAAAGACTAAATCCATTTCTCATTTTGTTAGGGTTTGCAAAATCAAGATATTCTGATTCTATTATTCCTTTTATCATTTGACTATTTCTATAAAAAGAAACTTCCCTTTATCAACTATGAGTTTACCTAGAGGCACAGTCACTGCAGGTATTACAGCCTAAGCAGGATCAAATTTGCCTTTTCTGAAAAAAAATCTAAAAGGACCAAATAACATAGAATAAAAACAAAGGCCATTGTTAAGGAACTGTTCCCCAAATCACTATACTCGAAAGACTCACAGGTAAATTCTTCTAAGCCTTTCAGAAACAGATCTTTAGTGCTATATAAGTTGTTCTAGAGCATAGAGGAAGGAAAATTTCCACTTATTTTCATGAAAGCCATTTAACATTGACAGCAAAATGCAAGAAAGCACAGAATAGAAAACAATAAATCATCTCATAAATACTGAGGATGCAACTATCCTAAGTAAAATAATAGTTTTAGGAATTTGCTTTAGAATACAGAAGCACATTAAGAAAATTGCATGCTGCTATAAATAATCTTTAGAGTTTATACTAGAAATGCAAGGATGGTTCAATTTTAGAAAATTGATTAATGCAGGTTAATATAAAATAATGTAATAATAAAATGTCATGTAAATATAGTGGGTCAAAAGAGGGAAAATTATGTTATTTTCTGTAAGATATTGAGGAGGCATTTGATAAAACTCAGCATCCATTCCTGATCTTTAAAAACTTCTTGATAAAATAGAAATAGGTAGATAATTCCTTAATGGGATTATATATATCAAGGCAAAAGCCATCAGTATACATAATGATTAACAACTTGAAGCATTCTCAATACTTTCATGAACAAGATAAGGATACCCACCTTCACCAGTTTTGTTTAACATTACCCTGAAAGTGTTAGCCACTACCATTTCACAAGAAATAGAAAATATAAATGTTGAGAAGAAAGAAAAAGACAAAAGTACTGTATTATTTGAATATGATGTGATTACATACTTGACAAACTAAACAATAGTTATTACAAATAAGATAGTTTGGTAAGATAAATTGGTAAAAATTAAAAGCTTTCTTATATGACAATGAGTTAGAAAAGAGAAAGAAAATATCCCATCTACAAAAGTAGCAAAAATGATAAAATATCTTGCAACACATTTAATAAAAAACATGCAAGACATATAAGAAAAAATTTTAATGCTACTGGATACCTAAAACAAAATAAGAACAAATGGAAAGAAATACCCTGTTTTTGGATAGGAAGACAGTATTTTAATGAAACCAGTTCTCCCTAAGTTAATGTATGCATTTGGAATAATGCCAACAAATATAAAAATAGAGATATTTCACAAGTTTATAATAGCTAGAATATGAAATAATTTATTTTTAGCTTACTTGAAGTCCTAAATAGATATTCCTGATAGGCCTCTTTCTCTCTCTCCTTCTCTATGTCCTCCTCGCCCCCATTCATGTTTCTTTAATCTTGTTTTTCTGTTCTTTTCAACATGTGATTTCCAAGGTGTCTGTGCTCATCTGCCTTAAGCTGGTAGAGGAGCATGAATGATCAAGCTTATGAGGTTTCTGTGGGCCAGTCCTAGAAGTGATACACATCACTTCTACTCACATTCCAATGGCTAGAATTCCATCATATACTACATTTAATTACAAGAAAGCCTATCTTTAAAAATAGAGGAATTAAATTCAAGCACTCTTTGTCATGGGAAAATTGACAGATTCTAAATTTCACATGAAAAATATGCAAGAAAAGCCAGGTAAAGACCCAACAAAGAAAGAGAAAGACAGGCCAATATCTTTGATGAACATAGATGCTAAAATTCTTAACAAGACCCTAGCAAACTGTATTCAACAATACATCTCAAAAATTATCCATCATGACCAAGTAGGCTTCAACCCTGGGACGCAAGGCTGGTTCACATTCTCAAGACAATAAATGCAATTAAACACATCAACAGACGTCAGAACAAAAACCACATGATTATATCATTAGATGCAGGAAAAGCTTTTGATAAAATTCAGCACCTTTCTTGATAAAAACCCTCAAACATCTAGGCATACATGGAACATACTTTAAGTAGTAAAAGCCATCTATGAGAAACCCACAGCTAGCATACTCCAAAACAGACAAAAATTGGAACAATTTCCCCTGAAAACTGGAAAAAGACAAGGATGCCCACTCTCACCCCTCTTGTTCAATATAGTATTGTAAGTCCTGGCTAGAGCAATCAGAAAACAGAAGGTGATCGGGGCATCCAAATAGGAAAAGAGGAAGTCAAGTTATCTATCTTTGCAGACGACATGATTGTATACCTTGAAAACCCAAGAGAATCTGTCAAAAACCTCCTTGCACTGATAAAGGACTTTGGCAAGTCTCAGGGTATAAAATAAATGTGCAAAAGAAAATCACATTTCTTTACACCAATAATTAACAAACAGAAACCAAATTAAAAGCACAATCCCATTCACAATAGCCACAAAAAATATGAAATAAGTGACATCTTCCTAATCAAGGAAGTGAAAGACCTTTACAATGAAAACTACAAAACACTGCTCAAAAAAATCAAAAGACGACACAAACAAGTTGAAAAATATTCCATGCTCATGGATTGGAAGAATCAACATTATAAAGATGTCGATTCTACCTAAGGCAATCTACAGATTTAATGCAATACCCATCAAATTACCAGGAACATTCTTCTCAGATATAGAAAAAACAATACAGGAATTCATATGGAAACACAAACAACCAAGAATAGCCAGAACAATCCTCAGTAAAAAAACAAAGCAGTAGGTATCACATCACCAGACTTCAAACTTTACTATAAAGCTACAATAGTCAAAACAGCTTGGTATTGGTACAGGAACAGGCATATAGATCAATGGAATAGAATTGCAATTCCACAAGCAAAACCTCAATTTCTCAACCAACTCATCTTCAACAAAGCCTCCACCACCTACCACTTGAGAGAGGAGAACCTATTCAGTAAACGGTGCTGGGAAAACTGGCTGACCACATGCAGAAGATTCAAACAAGACCCCTATCTATCCCCATACACAAAAATTAACTCTAAATGGATCAGAGACCTAAATGTAAAAACTCAAACCATAAAAACCTTAGAAAATGCAGCACACAACCTTATGGAAGTTGGAACTGGCATCCAATTCCTGAACAAAACTCAAAAAGCACGGGCCATAAGAGATAAGGTAGACAAGTGGGACCTCATGAAACTGACAAAATTCTGCAAAGCCAAATAAACCATCAAGAGAGCAGGGAGAAAGCCCATAGACTGGAAAAAAATATTTACCAGCTAGCTTCTTGTCTGACAAAGACCTAACATCTTGGATCTATAAGGAACTCAAATGTGCTGAAATGAAAAAAACAAACAACCCCATTACAAAGTGGGAAAAAGATATGAACAGACACTTCTCAAAAGAAGACATAGGAGCGGCCAACAGACACATGAAGAAATGCTCAACCTCACTAACCATCAAGGAGATGCAAATTAAAACTACACTGAGATACCACCTAACTCCAGTCAGAATGGCCATCATCAATAACTCAAAAAATAACAGATGCTGGAGAAGATGTGGTGAAAAGG
>CAUYQG010042434.1:0-13200 GCA_963574415.1 Tarsius wallacei
TCAGATCACTCTATGAAAAAGATACCTGCACACATATGTTTATCGCAGCACTGTTCACAATAGCAAGAACATGGAACCAACCATGCTGCCCATCAAAAGAGGACTGGATTAAAAAATGTGGTATATATACACAATGGAATACTATGCAGCCATAAGAAAGAACAAAATCATGAATTTCGCAGCAACCTGGATGGAACTAGAGTCCATAATACTGAGTGATCTCTCACAGAAACAAAGAGCTGAGTATCACGTGTTCTCACTCATAAGTGGACCTTGAACAACTACCATATTACTGTAGGAAAGGGATTGAAAGTAGTGGGAAACTATGGGGAAGGGGGTGTGGGGGTGGATGTCTGGGATTGACAGTAGTCGATATTCACCTGGGGAAGTGGAGGCATACCTCATCAATAAGGGTGCCTGCACAATGAACATTTGTATGCCTAACCTTGAATTGTACCCCACAATGTCAAAACAAAAATTAAAAGAGAAAAAAATTAAATTTAATTTAATTTAAAAAAATTTTTTTAAAGTTCTTTTTGCCTCGGTGGGCTACAGAAATTGATATTTTCTTTATTAAAAATTAAAATCTAAAAAAAAGAATTCTGGGCATCAGAATATGAATATCTTTGGAGGATCATTATTCTGCCTAATACAATTGCCTCTTGTATAAAATATATTTCCATTTCTCAAAAGCCAATAGGCTGTCTTGTGGTCTCCCATTCTGAGTTCAGATCAGTCATCTCACCTGGCCTGAACTATTATTGCTTTTAGCTTGTAAATTCTTTTTGTACCCCTATATATAACCTACCTCTCACTTCTTCCTTAAGCAATCAAGATTTTTAAAGCCCATTCATATCAATGTAATATTGTAGAGTCAAGATTGAATGTAATGTGCATTGTTTTTCCAATTGGAAAGGCATGACTGCACAAGATGATGCTAAATGTTTTAATTCCAAGAGAACCTTGCTTCAGTGTTGTAAAAGATTGATGATGTTCACCCTGATTCAGACTTCAAGTAGAATTATAGTTATGTCGGGCTCGGTGGCTCAGCCGGTAATCCCGCACCTTTGGGAGGATGAGGTGAGTGGATTGCCTGAACCCGCGGGTTCGAGACCCGTCTGGGCAGGTGAGACCTCATCTCTACAATAAATAAAAAAATTAGCCGGGCGTGGTAGCGCATGCCTGTAGTTCCAGTTACTTGGAAGGCTGAGGCGGAAGGATCGCCGGAGCCCAGCAGGTCGAGGCTGCGGTGGCCGGGACCGGCCACTGCACTCCAGTCTGGGCGACAGAATGAGACTCCAACTCAAAAAAAAAAAAAAAAAGAATTATAGTTATACATTATTAAATAATAAAAAGGAATGTCTTTCGGTCTTTGGATAAGTTTTGCTTAAAAATAAAACATGTAATACTGCTGGTGAAATAGATTTACTATAAATCTTGTTATTTGCTGTAGTTGGTATAGCATGAGGGGTGATGACAAAAGGGAGATGGGTGGCTTCATCAACTGGCTTGCGTGTGGGAGCCATGTCAGCCTTCAGGAATGCTTAGGCCCAGGCCATGAGCGACTTGGAGATGGGTTGGGGAGATGAGGAGGAGGCTTTGGACTGGGTCTGGGGTGCTTCGTAGTGTCGTTATTCTAGAATTTGATATGTTATAATGAAGTGGTAATTCAGATTATGCAGGTAATATAAATTGTTTATTAAATAGTGTAAGGAATTCATGGATGCAATGTTTATGTCTAATGTGACAAACTTTACCACCGATTAAGCAATTGTGTTCTTTGCTGTTAAGTTTTAAAAAATCTCTTTCTAATACTTTAAATAGTTAATAGTCATGAGAAACAAGACCCTGGAAAGATATATAACTTTCAAATCCTTATTTAGAGCTCATCATTTAAAAATTTTATGCATCAACTGTTTCTTAATCTACTTTGATTTAATGAGACATTTCTCTCCCAACCATCTTTCATGTCATCAGGAATATTCCAGCAGTGCCGTCGAGGTATTTTTTCCCACAACCAGGTTTTCAGAGGATTACTAGGTAGCACACATATAATAGCTTAGGGTGAGAAACAAAATTATGCTTGAATTTCTCAGTTTATATATTTTGAAATAATTATTGATCCTAAAAACCTATTTTATTTTGGGAATGCTGTTTCTTCACTTGCTGTATTCAACATCAACAGCTCAGATGAGATCAGGTAAAGTTTACTTGTATAATGACCACTTATGTACCTGACCCTGGATTGTACCCCACATCTTAAAAAAAAAGCATTAACATCTCATACTCATCACCTTAATGGTATTTATTACAAAATTATAAATGTTGTTATACATTTGTATTCCACATGGGTTGGTGAGTTTTGTGAGGACAGAGAATATATCTTTATAATCTGTTTCACCAAAAATCACGTTGCATTTGCTATAGAGTAGGTGTTCAATACAATTTTACTGAATAAAGTATCACCCCACGAATGATTCAATAATCAGAGAAATAACATAGCTGTGTGACTAGAAATTAACAAGAGTTTTACAAACCACATATGACCAATTTTATTACTTTATATAATCTTCAAACATATGTTTATGTAGACTTTTAAATACATAAGTAAATAAAGAGAAACAGAAGAGTGTGTGTGGTTAAGACTGTAATTTATGATGATACATGGTATGAAGTGAGCAGGAGGCCTTGAAATTTTACAGACATGGCTTATGATGAAATTTTCTTGAATTTAAAATTGACTAAGTTAAAATGGACATGGAAGACGTTATAGGCAGTTACATCTCTATTCTTCAACATTAAAGAGGTAACTGGGTATGCCTTAATACAAATATTCAAGGGAATATGCATAAAACTTTGCAAACCTGGAGTGATTCTCAACCAGGCTCAATATTGCTCTATCCTCCCACCACCACTTGCGGGGACATTTGTCAGTGTCTGTGGATATTCTTGCCGTAATATGGGGTGAGGTGCTATTGGAATCAATCTACTGGGTAGGAAATAAGAAAAATGTTTAACAACTGACTATAATGCATGGGACAACCCTTCAAAACAAATAACAATCTGGTTCAAAATTTCAATAGTCCTGAAGTTGAAAAATCTTGGACTAGAGGCTAGCAGTCTACAGAAAATAAACAAAGTTCTTACTTGTGTGTTCTTTCTATAAATAGAAGGGTAACTGTTCTAGATAAATAGATCATTTAAAATATATTTTAAAACATTCTGGATGAATATATTTTTCCAAACAAGTTATAAACAGTTTTGATATGACTGGCTGTTAAATTATATTCCAAAAACTATATTCTAGTGGTTTTGCATATATTAAGAGTGAATGTTCATTCATTTTCTGATCTGCGATACTTCATATATGTCATTATATGTAACTACTGTATAAATTGAATGCTTACTACTAGAATGAAATTCCCCTTTATTAACTGATTTTGTACATTATCTAGTATAACAAGAAAACAAAGAATACATCATGTTTTCCAAATGTGGGTAAAATATCATACCAGTTTTTGCTTGAAAGAAAAAAAATTTCTTCCTTTTTTTAAAAATAATTTTCAGCATGGTCCAAATATAGGATATTTTGTGAGACAAGGATCTGAGAAGACAGGAATGGTATGCTTACATTATGCCTATGACTAAACATACTAGAGTGTATCACTGAGTTGGGGAACTGTTGTTTACCAGTCAGTGTAGTAAAATGGCAGTCAAGAACCAGATGTCTTGTTTCTAAAGACGAAAAGAAAGACTGTATTTAAGCCTGCAGTTAGAGAAGTTGAAAATTCCAAAAACAAAAGTTGGATCAAACATGGAGAACTAAATGTAGACTAAAGGCAGAAAAAATGAAAGGCAGGTTTCAGAAAGTATAGTGTAAGTCTCAAGATTGGTCTGATATGTATGAAAATCTAGATGTGTTTTCTCCAAATAAAGAGATCTCAAGTATTTAGAGAGACGTAGGATTGGGTTTTATTGACTGGAACCATTGAATTCAAATGAGCAAGTACATCTTTAAGAAAGAAAAGGTCAGATTACCTCAAGGTTGACACTGAAAAACACGTGTGAGACACGGAGGTTGTTTAGTTCAGAGGTGTTGAGTTAAGCAACTCAATGTGCTAGTAAACATAAATGATCAGCTTGTGTTCCGTTACTCATCATACACGGAGAACAGCAATCCCTTTAGGTCATAGTCTGTTTTTCAGAAGCGCAGAACAGGCTCACTAATCTGACAGTGTACCCTCAAGCAAGCATACTGTCATAAGGGAGAATATTAGTAATTAAAGAAAGTAATTTGGTAATTAGTAATTATAAGAAAGCAATCATTCCTCTTTCTACTCAGTGATTAATGTAGGTAATTTACTCTTATACAATGAATAAAGAATTAAATATCAGTGCTTGTGTGTGTGCATATAATTTCAACTTAATTTTTTATTATAGTATTTATGATGTTTTCTTGATCCTTGCTGGAAATAATTGCTCTTTATTACATTTTTTGAAAGGATATGTCTGTGTAATTCTTTTTTGAGAACTGACGATGTAGAATTCTCATTAGAGCAATAGACCTCTCCAAAAATATGTTTTAATTCACTTTTAATTTTTAGGTTCTGGTTTGGTTTTAGTACATTTTTAGTGAATTGTGCTTTGCTATTAATTGGAATTATATATAGACAAGTATTCACACATTACATTTTACCTGTAGAAAGAACTGAATGCTATTTTAAATTAAGAATAACTTGAGTTGCAAACTGAAATAGCTCATAGAGCACTCCAATATCCAATTGACATTTCATTGCATCTTTTCACAATTACTTAGAATTTGTTGGGTAAAGCATTGCTACAAATCACCCCATGCTAATGTTGCATCTTAAATAACCTCAAAATGAGCCAGTGCACTTCTTTTAAGCAGTCTTAATGAATAATTTAAGAAGGAAAATACTTTAGCATTTTATATTGTTTTTTTCTTCTCTTTCCACATTCCTTATGTTGATTTTTAAAAAAATACTAATTTTCACTACTAAAAGAATTGCTGATAGTAGGCTAACTTCTCAAGAGAATTCTGGTCACCCTGAGACCCCATGGGCTGTCCTTGGCAAGTGCGGGGGTTTCTGTGGGTGCCTTCCACAATGAACTTTTCTCTTTCGTTCAGATCTCTTTAATACTCTTTTGAGGGGGAAAGGATGATTGTTATTTAAATATAGTAAACTTTTATTCCATTCACAAATTAGCCCAGTCACCTAAAGAAAGATGAAAAATAAATGAGGCAACTTCTTTTAACCTTTAAAAAAATCTTTTTGGAATTAAATTATTAAAATTATCATTAAAATTGAAATTATTAAATGTATGCCTACATAAAACTGTGACCATATTTGTGTCCCTGAGACAATTACACCAATTTTTATATAAACAAATTTTTTAAAGTTTGATTTTATCTATTTATCTATTCAGTTTCTATGTACTCCAGTGTCATATGAGGAACATGAGAGTTCAATTATGTTTTGGGGATTTTTCTTTTTGATTTTTTTTTTTTTTTTGAGTCAGAGTCTCACTCTGTTGCCCAGGCTGGAGTACAGTGGCATGCTCATGGTCACCCCAGCGACAACCTGCTGGACTCGGGCTCAGGTGATCCTTCCGTCTCAACCTTCCAAGTAGCTGGAACTACAGGCGCATGCTACCATGCCAGGTTAATTTTTTATTTATTTATTTATTTTTGCTTATTGTAGAGACGAGATCTCACTATGTTGTCCAGTCTGGTCTCCAACCCGTGGGCTCAGGCAATTCTCTCACCTCCTCTTCCCAAAGTGCTGGGATTGCAGACTTCAGTCACTGTGCCCAGCTTTCTTTTGGTGCTTTTATGTTTGTTTTTAAATTTGTGTTTGCAATGCAATGATCTTCCTAGTTATACAAGACAGGAGAGCAAAGTATGCTGGAGAAAGAACGGTGTTAACAGCGTTCTCATTGGCTTTAGCAACAGCTTGGCTAACTAGTTTTGCAGAGTTCTTGGGCAGAGGTTAGCCAGTTGGCAAAAGACATCCAAGAAACTTCCAGGAGAGCCCCCCCGCCCCCCCGTTTCCTTGTTTACCTGGAGCAGAAATATGAGACCCTTACTGAGAATTGACAGACATAGTCCTGCCCTGTCATTATAGAAAAAGTGCAAAGAGGGCCCTCAAATAAATCTGCAATGAGTTGAAAAACACACGACCAATGGGCTAACTCTGAGACAAACTATTGTGTTTGTGTGTTTGGGGCGGGCGGGCAGGTTCCTCACAGGGGTGGGATGATTGGGGGTTGGAGACAGGAAGGGAGGGAGTGTCTCAAGAACAGAATAGTCATCCATGTCACGACTTTTGTGGCTCAGCCCACGGGAGCACAATTGTTCCTATCCTAAAAAGCTCTTTCAGGAGATTAATAGCCCCCAAACCTTGAATGCCTTCCCCACTGGTGTAGTGTTGTCTCTTTGGATGAACTTTGTTATCTTACTTTCAGTCATTCCCTTGATGCTGCAACTGACTGTACATGAAGCTTAGCAGGAACCTCACTGAGGATATCCTTTGTGGAATATCAAATAGTCCCTAAACTTATAATTTTGGGACTGCCAAAGAGGTTCTAAGTCCCCAAGTAGCTCAGTGTATGCCTGGGGTCTTATAAGGATCTCCTGGAAAGAGTTATGTATATTCCTATCTCTTCCTCCAGTCCCAAGGGGTACCACCCATTACAGGAAGGGAGTACCATTAAAATCTCTCCCTGAAACGTCGAGGCGTCAGTCAACTTTGTCTCCTTTACAGTTAAGACGGGTTTTACTCTCCTTGAGAATACATGCCTTTTTAAAAATTATTTTTAAAAAGCTGTTAAGAGCAATAATCTCCAATGTTTTATTTTATAACAAAAATTCAAATGGTTTCCTTTGACAATAATTAGTTTTATAAATTTAAATTTTTACTAGCTAGAAGACAAAATCCTTAGATTTTAAATATTAGGGTAGTTTTGTGGAATTGTTTTTGTTGTACTCTTTGATAATCATGTCTGCAATACATGGGGAATAGTTGTTTATTCATTTTAGGTTCAGTAAAAGCACACTGGTGGGTTCTCCATTTAAGAAGTATTTAGGGGAAGAGCTTTTAATCTTATTCTAATGAGAGCATAACAACTCAATCTTGAATGGGTCTTGTGTGGAAATGAGAAGCTGAAATAGTGTTCAACTTCATAAGGAAAAATAGACCTCACAATTTTGAGTTTGTGTAAAAGTCTGAAATTGTGGTCTAGATTCTGCAAAATAAAAATGGGTAGCTTATCCAAAATAAGACCAAATACTAGTTTGCTATCCAGATTTTACAAGTAAGTTTTATTTATATTTCATGATTTGTTTCAATGCTATTTTTTTCCACAAGGTTTTACTTTATTTATAAGCATTGGTGGTCAGTGATAAAGTCTAGACTACATAAAAAGCTTTAAAACTTTAGATCAGAGGATTATTAATATTATCATTTTTTAAGAGAATACACCAGGGAAGATAAGCAAATGTTTAAAAACACTAAATAAACATTTTACTTTATAATTAATGCATAGAAAGAAAAAATATATGTTTGCCAACTGCCTTCTTAGGTTAGGAGAAGTGTTCTTCATAAAATGTTCAGCCACTTTCAAATTTGCAAGTTCAACGAATACCTTCTTGGCATTGTTTAGCACTGATGACTAGTATCATCAACTTTTTGCCACATATTTTCTTGACTTTTTGTATATCACCAAGATTCTTAACTCTTCTTTAAATATAGATGTTCACCAGGGCTCTATCATTAGCCTTCTAATGTTTTAACTTGGTCACTAAAACCACTTAATTATTTAAGATTCCCAAATCTATAGCTCTAGACTCGTATAGTCTGCTGAAATCCAGACCCTCATACCCAGACGTCCTCAGGTCCTCTTCATTTGCATATCCTGCACCTTGCTCAGATTTAGTACCTCAAGTCCCATCTGCAAGACCGACTTCCAGGAAGTCTCTTTCCACGCTCCCATGACCTTCACCACCTATTTAAACAATTGCTACAGCCCACTCGCTGGTACCCTGGTGCCGCCTCTCCGTCTTCCCAACTGCTGACGGACTGACAGACTTTTCTGAAACACAGAACTGCATCTGCAGTTTCCTGCTTCACAAGCCTCTGGCTTTGTAAAGGCAGCCTGATATTTTTCAGAACTTTTAATCTTGTTTCCTTTCCATTTTTCCATATATACACTTTCTCCAGCAGAATGGGGTTTCCTTCAACTCTGCAAAATTTGGCATGATTTTATGCCTGTGTGTCCCAGGTACTGATCCTGGTGTCCACCAAGGCCTGTTCTCCAATAATTTAATCTGGTCAAATCTTATCTTTCTTCAGATTCAGCTCTACTAAGTCAACAAAATCTACCCAAAACTTATCTCTTTTGATGCATATATTTACTCTGTTGTTTCATCTTGCATTGTCTCTGGTGCACATCGCTGTCACAGCACTAATTTTTCTTTATCTCCACAGTACTGTTAATGTCCAGAAAGTAAGGCTAGATCTTACACATACTAATTAAGTATAGCACTACGTTTAATTCTTTTCTTAATTAAAAAAAAAGTATTTTAAAGATGTGGGGTTCAATTCAGGATTAGGTATACAAGTAGTCATTGTACAGGCAAAGTCTGAGCCTCCCTTTAGATTTGCATTTATTTCTCAGATGATTAGTGAGTCTGAGCACTCTTTCATGTGTCTGTTGGCTGCCCATATATCTTCTTTTAAGAAATGTCTGTTCATGTCTTTTGCTCACTCTTTTAATGGGGACCCCACACTGCCTGGTTTGAGATCAGGTACCCTTAATGATGAAGTCTGCCCCCCACCCAGCAGTATCCCACTCCTGCCAATCCCTTTCTTACAGTATTTTGGTAAATGTTCAGAGTCTGCTTATGAGTGAGAACATGTGGTATTCACTTCTTTGTTTCTGTGTTAGATCTCTGAGGTTTATAGACTTTAAATCCATCCAAGTTGCTGCAAAGTCTATAATTTTGCTCTTCTTTATGGCCAGGCAATATTCCATCATGTATATGTACCACATTTTTTAAAATCCAGTCCAGTTTTTATGGGCAGCATGGTTGGTTCCATGTTTTAGCTATTGTGAATAGTTCTGCAATAGACATGCATATGCAGGTATTTTTTTGTGAGACAATTTGGGTTCCTCCAGGTATATTCCCAGTAGGGGTATTGCTGGGTCATATGGAAGGCCAGTTTCTAGTTCTTTTAGATATCATCACACTGTTTTTCATAGGGGTTGAACGAGTTTGCATTCCCAACAGCAGTATAGAAGTGTTCCCTTTTCTCCACATCCTCACCAGCATCTATTGTTTTTTGTTTTATTAATGATGACCATTCTTACTAGGGTTAGGATCCCAATGTGGTTAGATTTGCATTTATTTCTCAGATGATTAGTGAGTCTGAGCACTCTTTCATGTGTCTGTTGGCTGCCCATATATCTTCTTTTTAGAAATGTCTGTTCATGTCTTTTGCTCACTCTTTTAATGGGGCTGATTTTTTTTTTCCTTTTGGCATGTTTGAGATCCTTGTAGATCCTGAATGTTCGGACTTTGTCAGATATACAGTTGGCAAATATTTTTTCACACTCTGTGGGCTGTCTTCTTTCTCTCTTCATGGTTTCTTTTGCTTTGCAGAAGCTTTTAAGTTTAATGAGGTTCCACTTGTCTTCTTATCTTTTATGTCATGGATATCTAGGGTTTTTGTAGGAGTTGGTTGCCGGCTCTGACTTCCATAAGTGTGTCTCCTGCAATTTCTAAGATTCTTATAGTATGAGTTTTTATTGGTCTTTGATCCTTTTAGAGTTGATTTTTGTCTATGGCGGTAGGTAGGAGTGCTGTTTCAATCTTCTCATGTGGTCAATCAGTTTTCTCCACACCATATACTGAATAGCTTCTCCTCTCTCCAGTGGTGGTTGTTGGAGGCTTTGTCGAAGATGAGTTGGGTGAGGAATTGAGGCTTTGCTTCTGGAGTCTCTATCCTGTTCCATTGGTCTATACGCCTGTTTTTGAACCAATTTCAGGCTGTTTTGATTATTGTAGCCTTGTAGTAAAGTTTAGTCTGGAAGTGTGATACCTCCCGCTTTGATTCTTTTGCTGAGGATTGTTTTGGTTATTCGTGGTCATTTATGTTTCCATGTAAATTTCTGTATTGTTTTCAGTTCTGCAAAGAATGATGTTGGTAATTTAATGGGTATTTCATTGAATCTGTAGATTGCCTTTGGTAGGATGGATATCTTAACAATGCTGTTTCTTTCTATCCATGAGCATGGAATATTTTTCCATTTGTTTGTGTCTTCTTGGATTTCTTTGAGCAGTGTTTTGTAGTTTGTGTTGTAAACGTCTTTCACTTCTCTGGTTAGGAACATGCTGAGGTATTTCATTTTTTTGTGGCTATTGTGAATGGGATTATGCTTTTTATTCGGTTCTCTGCTTGTTTGTTGTTGGTGTATACGAATGTGACTGTCTTTTGCATGATTATTTTGCATCCCGAGACTTTGTCAATATCCTTATCGGTGCAATGAGGTTTTTGACAGATTCTCTTGTATTCTAGAGGTATAGAATCATATCATCAGCAAAGAGGATTAAATTGACTTCCTCTTTTCCTATTTGGATACCCTTGATTTCCTTCTCCTGTCTAATTGCTCTAGCTAGGACTTTCAACACATTGTTGAAAAGGAGAGGTGAAAGTGGGCAGCCTTGTCTTGTTCTGGTTTTCAGGGGAAATGTTTCCAGTTTCTGTCCATTTAGCAATATGCTTGCTGTGGGTTTACTATAGATGGTGTTTACTATTTTGAGGTATGTTCCATCTATGCCTAGATGTTTTTATCAAGAAGGTATGCTGGATTTTATCAAGATTTGTGTGCATCTAATGATATAGTCATATGGTTCTTGATGTATTTAATTACATTTACAGTCTTGTGGATGTTGAGCCAGTCCTGCATCCCAGGGATAAAGTTTATTTGGTCATGGTGGATGATATTTGAGGTGTGTTGTTGCATCTGATTTGCTAGAATCTTGATGATAATTTTTGGATCTATGTTCACTAGAAACATTGACCTGTAGTTCTCTCTTTCTTTCTTTTTTTTTTTTTTTTTTGGCTCTTTACTCAGTTTGGGTATCAGTGTGATGGTAGCTTTGTTAAATTATTTGGGGAGAAATCCACCTTTCTCAATTGCCTGGAATATTTTCAACAGGATTGATATCACCTCCCTCTTGTATGTTTTGTAGAATTTCCCATCTTGTCCAGGGTCTTTTTTTATAGGTAGTTTTCTTATGATGGAATCAATTTCCTGGGTTGTTATTGATCTACTTAGTGTCCCAATATCTTCTTGTTTCAACTTGGGTAGGTTGTGTGATCTCAGAAAATCCTCCGTTTCGTTTAGGCTATTGAGTTTGTTTCCGAACAGGTGTTCTTAGTAATCTCTGACAATTTTTTGTATTTCTTTGGGGTCAGTTGTAATTTGCTCTTTTGCATTTCACGCTGTGTTTATTCTGACTTTTTCTCTTTTTCTTGGTCATTGTGGCTAGGGTTCCATCAATCTTGTTTTTCCTTTCAAAAAATCAGCTTTTTGTTTTGTTGATTTTTTTCTGTGATATTTTTGTCTTGTATGTCTAGTTTGGGGGCTTTTACTTTGATGATCTGGATTCTTCTGCTAAGGTTAGAGTTTTGATAGTCTTGTCTTTCCAGTTCTCTTAGGTGACTTGTTAGACTGTTAACTTATGATCTATCCATTTTCTTGATGTGCATTTTAGAGATATAAATCCCCCTTAGAACTGCTTTCAAGGCATTCCAGAGGTTTTGGTAAGACACTTTTTCATTTTCATTTGTTTCCAGGAATCTTTTAACTTCTGTTTTGATTTCTCTGTTAACCCAGGAATCATCCAGCATCATACTGTTTAGTATCTATGTCTTTGTAGTTTGGGGGGGAATTTTGTTGGTGCTGACATTTATTTTTATTACACTGTAGTCTGAAAAGGTGCATGACAGTATTTAAATCTTATGAAACTTGTTTATGCTTGATATATGGCCAAGGATGTGATCCATCTTGGAGTACACTCCATGTGGTGATGAGTAGAATGTATATTCTATGGTTGTTGTGTGGAGTGCTCTGTAGGTATCTATTGAGTTCATTTGGTTAAATGTCAAGTTGAGAATCCGGATCTGTGGGAGAGGCTTTTGCTTCTGATGCTTGTTCAGCCCTCTGTTCTTCCCTGATCAGGGCTCTAAATTTGTTCTATTTTGAAACCAGGCTAAGAGTGTGAAGCTTGATTCTTTCTTGTACTTTTGAAAGTTGAATAAGCAGGAGGATGGAGACCGAGGATTCAGAAACTACTTGCAAATTCCAATGTTGACAGAATGGAGTATGGGTTCACTGAGACCCACTCCCTCTCACACTCTATGACAATGCAATAGGTACACGTGTGTACCCCCGAGTCCAAGATAAAGTAACAGCAATGAGGAGAACAGAGTAAAATAGGATGAAATAAGGCAGTCAAAAATAAAAAGTAAAAAAAAAAAAAAATGCAGAAACCAAAGCAAAAAACAATTGAACACACACACATATACACACATACACTTCCCAAAACAAACTGGAAAAACAAAACAAAAAACTCCAAACACACACACACACACACACACACACACACACACACACAGACATATACACAAATGCTCAACAAAAAATGAAGGGAGAAGAACAACAACAAAAAAAGAGACAGAAAAGGAGGGGGATGCAAATTGAACCCCCACAAATACATTCACACACGCATTAAACTAAAAAAAGAGAAGAACAAAAAACAAGTGAACAAATTGAAAGATGAATACTCAATCATTCACATACACACATAAACAGAAAGTAAGCATTTGATATTATATTTCTAATACTCGTGTCTGATATAACATATATGCTCTATGTTGGTTTAAAAAATGAGTGAACTCTCAGTAATGTCCTTTATCCCAGGTAGACATTACAGTGGAGGTATAATCATGAACTGCAATGAGTAGATCAACAGCCCCAAACAATACTTAACTCATATAATTATTCATTAATTAAATTCATGAAGGGTCCCTGTATTATTTCTATGCTTTGTTGCTTATGTAAAAGGCATTCATTATTCTTGGGCCCCAGGGTGAACCTGATCATCTATACAAC
>CAUYQG010042435.1:0-17412 GCA_963574415.1 Tarsius wallacei
TAGAGAACAAAGTGCAAGATGAAGACAGAGACACAGTGATTATGTAGGAAAATTGAAGAATAAGTTCATATTAAGACAAATGTCAATTGAGAAGACTACTCTCTAAAGAAACTTCCCCTTGTTTCAGTCTTTTTATTTTTACTCCACTGTGGTCTGAGAAGGTGCATGGCAGAATTTCAATCTTATTGAATTTGTTTATGCTTGATTTATGGCCAAGGATATTGTTGATCTTAGAGTACATTCCCTATGGTGATGAGTAGAATGTATATTCTGTGGTTGTTGAGTGGAGTGTTCAGTAGGTATCAATTAAGTCCGTGTAGTCAAGTGTCACGTTGAGGTTTCGGATCTCCTTGTTGATTTTTGTCTTGATGATTTATCTAGAGTTGTGAGTGGGCTACTTACATCCCCAGCTATGATAGTGTTAGCGTCATATCTTTTTAAAGTTTACCTAGAAGCTGCTTTATGAAAGTTGGTGCTCCTATGTTGGGTGCATTTATGTTTAGGATGGATATTTCTTCGGGTCAAACCTTTTATTATTATGTAGTGATCTTCTGTATCTTTTCAAATTTTTTGATAGCTTGAAGGGTATTTTATCTGATATTAAATTCATGACTTCCGCTTTCTTCTGTGCTCCATTTGCCTGGTATTTTGTTTCCCATCTTCTTACTTTGAGTCTATGAGTGTCATTTCTGGTGAGATGAGTCTACCCCTACTGATGTACTCTCCCTCAAAAAAACTCATACACAAACAGAAAGTCTAAAAAAAGCAATAAAAGAAACAAAGCAAATACAAGAATGTAATCAAAAACAAGAAAGAGAGAAGAGGAAAAGAAATAAAAATAAAGCAAAAACAAACAAACAAAAAAGCAAAACAAAAAAACAAAACTCACTCTAAGGCTGTTTCTATAATTTCAGTTTACTTTCAGCTCTGGTCTCCAGCCTCTCCCCTCTGCTCTCATTGCAGGCTGATAGGGTTGCTCTCAGTGTGGGTCAGATGCTCCAAAGACTTCTGTGGGAGGAGGGTGGATCAGATCTGGACTCACCCAGCTTAATGCCACTGTTGTCAAGTCTCCCACTCAGATCTGATGTGTCTGTGCCTGTTCCAGCATGGGAGAGGGGTGTCTGTCTCTCTGAGTTTGATGAGATAAATTCTATGTCCCAGGTTGGAGGGTGGGTGGAGCTGGGTGGGGCAATGCAGGTCTCTGCCTTGTCCCAGGACAGAGAAAATGGCTGCAGTTAGCATTTCCTCACCAGCTCCCCCTGACCTGCTCTATGGATCCAGGGCTCCTGACACTCTGCTACCACAGGTGATGGTATGGGCCAGGCCCCAGGTGATGAGGATCAGCTATATTCCACAGCCTTTTCTCAGGAGAGCCCCAAGAACAGCAGAAAATCCTGCACGTGCTGGTGCCTCCAATCTCAGGGCAGTGAGGGGTTGCGGTCACCTCTGGAGGACAGCCCCAAGTACATGAACCCGAGTCTCCCATCAGATGGACTTTCACTGGCACACACCCACTCACACAGAGTTTCTTTATGGACACTCACTTTTGCGGAGACTCTCTAAGTCCAACCTGTCCCTCCCATCACCATCTTACTAGAAAATCCTTTTTAATTTTTTATTGAAAAATAATTTCAAATTTACAAAACAGTTGCATAAAAAAATGCAGAAAATACCTGTGTAATCTTCACTCATATTCACCTATTGCTAACATGCTTTTTTGTTTGCCTCATTTTATTTTTATTATTTGCCAATTCTCTGTCTCTCTCTCTCTGCTTGACTGTCTGTCTCTCCCTCTGTCTTTCTTACTCTATACACACATACATACACATACATATACATATATATATTTAATGGAAAGTTACACATCATAGTTCTTTATCCCTAAATACTTGTACATGAATTTACCAAAAAAGGGAACATTTTCTATATTCACAATATAGTTATCAACTTCAGTAAATGTATCAATGTTATCATACTTTCATTCAACCTTCCATATTCCATATTACCAGTTGATATTACAATGCCTCTATTGTATTTTTCCTCTCAAGTATATAATCTAGTCTAGGGTCAGATATTGCATCAGATATGTCTCATTAGTCTACTTTAATATAGGAACATTAAACACAGCCTTCCTTTATGTTTTGTGGCTTTGACATTTTGGAAGAATATCACATCCCCCTTTTGTATAACAAAACATTTCTCATTTGGGGTTTACCTGATGTTTCACCCATGATTATATCCAGATTATACATTTCCAGACGGAATACTAAATAGGTGATGTTGTGGTTTTCTCAGGATATCATATCTGGATCCAGGCACATGCTGTCCTCTGGCCCTCACTAGTAATTTTAATTTTGATCAAATCCAACACTCCCTCTATATTTATAGAAAGCACTCAGCATTCTGCACAAGCAAGAGCTCTCTTTTCGCCTTCAATTATTTACCTGTCTATCTACAGTTGAGCCTTGAACAGCATGAGTTTAAACTGTGTGGCCCATGTATGTGTACATCTTCCTCCTCTACCACCCCTGGGACAGCAATACCAACTCCTCCACTTTCTCCTCTTCAGCCTACACAATGTAGAGAAAATGATGAAGTTCCTTATGATCATCCTCACTAATCATCAGAGAAATGCAAATCAAAAACCACACTGAGATACCATGTAACTCCAATAAGATTAGCCATCAATAATAAAACAAAAAACAACAGATACTGGAAAGGATGTGGAGAAAAGGGAGCACTTCTACACTGTTATCCATAATTGACTGTGTTATCTATAAGACATCGAGCCAACAGTAGTCTAATAGTAGTTATATAGTCAAACTCAGGTTTTCTTTTTTTTTCTTTTCTTTTAATTCTTTTTATTTTAAAAAGGTGAGATACAATTCAGATCTAGGCAAACAAGTAGTTATCATACAGGTAAAGTTTGGGCCTGTCTTTGGTGCCCACTTCTCCTGGTTTGAGATCAGTTGCCCTTATTGATATTATATGCTCTCCCTCCCTCCCCTGGCAGTGTCCCACTAATACCAATCCCTTTCTTACTGTATTATAGTAAAAGTTCAGGGTCCACTTATGAGTGATAATATGTGGTACTCAGTTCTTTGTTTCTGTGATGAATCACTGAGTATGATAGACTCTAAATTTAAGTTGCTGTGAACTCCATGATTTTGTTCTTCTTTATGGCTGCATAATATTCCATCATGTATGTGTACCACAATTTTTTATCCAGTCCAGTTTCAATGGAAGTATGACTGGTTCCATGTTTTTGCTATTGTGAATAGTGCTGCAATAAACATGTGTGTGCAGGTATCTTTATTGTAGTGTAATTTCAGTTCCTCCAGGTATATTCCCAGAAGGGGGATTGCTGGGTTGTATGGAAAGTCAATTTCTAGATCTTTTAGGAATCACCACACTGTTTTCCATAGAGGCTGAACTAGTTTGCATTCCCACCAACAGTGTAGAAGTGCTCCCTTTTCTCCACATCCTTTCCAGTATCTGTTGTTTTTTGTTTTATTAATGATGGCTAATCTTACTGGAGTTACGTGGTACCTCAGTGTGGTTTTTGATTTGCATTTCTCTGATGATTAGTGAGGCTGAGCATTTTTTCATGTGTCTGTGGGTGCTCAAATGTCTTCTTTTGAGAAGTATCTATTCATGTCTTTTGCTCACTTTTTAATGGGGCTGTTTGTTTTTTCCTTTCAGCACATTTGAGTTCCTTGTAGATCCTGGATGTTAGACCTATGTCAGACTTGGCAATTATTTTTTCCCATTCTGTGGGCAGTCTCCCCACCCTCTTGATGGTTTCTTTTGCTTTGCAGAAGCTTTTCAGTTTGATGTGGTCCCATTTGTCAATCTTCTCTCTTACGGTATAGGCTTTTGGGGTTTTGATCAGGAATTGGTTGCCAGTTCCAATTTCAATAAGGGTGTCTCCTGTGGTTTCCAAGATACTTAAAGTTTGAGGTTTTATGTTTAGGTCTTTGATCCATCTGGAGTTGATTTTTGTTTATGGTGATAGGTAGAGGTCCTGTTTCATTCTTCCACATGTGGTCAGTCAGTTTTCCTAACACCATTTACTGAATAGGTTCTCCTCTCCTCAGTGGTTGTTGGTGGATGCTTTGTTGAAGGTGAGTTGGTTGAGAAATTGAGGTTTTGTTTCTGGAATCTCTATCCTGTTCCATTGGTCTATATGTCTGTTCTTGTACCAATACCAGGTTGTTTGGATTATTGTAGCCTTATAATAAAATTTAAAGTCTGGAAATATGATACCTTCTGCTTTGTTTCTTTTGCTAAGGACTGTTTTGGCTATTCATGGTCGTTTATGCTTCCATGTGAATATCTCTACTGTTTCCAAGTGTGAGAAAAATGATTTTGGTAATTTAATGGGAATAGCACTGAATCTGTAGATTGCCTTTGGTAGGATGGACATCTTAACAATGTTGATTCTTCCAATCCATGAGCATGGGATATTTTTCCATTTGTTTGTGCCATCTTTTACTTCTTTTCGCAGTTTTTTGTATTTTTCAACGTAAACGTTTTTCACTTCTCTGGTTATGAAGATGCCAAGGTATTTCTTTCTTTCTTTCTGTCTTTCTTTTTTTTTTTTTTTTTTTTTGGTGGGTATTATGAATGGGATTGTGCTTTTTATTTGGTTTTCTGCCTATTTGTTGTTGGTGTATAAAAATGCTACTGTCTTTTGCACATTTATTTTGCACCCTGAGACTTTGCCAAAGACTTTTATTAGTACAAGGTATTTGACAGATTCTTTTGGATTTTTGAGGTATAGGATCATATCAACAGCAAAGAGGAATAACTTGACTTCTTTTCTTATTTCCTACTCTTGTCTGATTGCTCTAGCTAGGACTTCCAACACTATGTTGATCAGGAAGGGTGAGAGTGATCAGCTTTGTTTTGTTGTGGTTTTCAGGGGAAATGGTTCTAATTCCTGTTCATTTAGCAATCTGTTGGCTGTGGGTTTGGCTCTTTCTATTTTGAGGTATGTTCCCTCTATGCCTAGGTATTCAAGGGTTTTTAATCAAGAAGAGATGTTGAACTTTATCGAAAAATTTTTCTGCACTAATAGTTTTTGTTTTTACATCTGTTAAGGTATTTAATTACATTTATGATCTTGTGGATGTTGATTCAGCCCTGTGTCCCGGGGATGAAGCCTACTTGGTCATGGTGGATGATTTTTGAGGTGTGTTGTTGAATCCAATTTACTAGAATCTTGTTGTGTATATTTGCATCTATGTTCATCAGGGATATTGGCCTGTAGTTCTCTTTCTTTGTTGGGTCTTTCCCCTATTTTGGTATCAGTGTGATGTTAGTTTCATAAAATGATTTGGAGAGCATTCTGTCTTTCTCGATTGCCTGGAATACTTTCAATAGGATTGATATTATCTCCTCCTTGTATGTTCTATTAGAATTCTGCTGGAAATCCATCTGATCCAGGGCTTTTTTTTTGTAGTTTTCTTATGACAGAGACAATTTTTTGCATTGTTATTTGTCTATCTGGGGTCTCAATTTCTTCTTGTTTCAACCTTGGAAGGTTGTGTGATGTCAGAAATTCCTCCATTTCATTTAGGTTATCAAGTTTGTTTCCATACACGTGTGCATAGTAATCTCTGATAATCATTTGTATTTCTTTTGGGGTTAGCTGTGACTTGATCTTTTGCATTTCTGATTGTGTTCATTTGGGTTTTTTCTCTCTTTTTCTTGGTCATTATGACTAGAGTCCATCAATCTTGTTTGCCCTTTCAAAGAACCAGCTTTTTGTTTCATTGATTTTTTTCCTATGGTATTTTTGTCTTATTTGTCCCATGTTTGGGCTTTTACTTTGGTGACCAAGTTAGGGTTTTGGTGGTCTTGTGTTTCCTGCTCCTTTATGACAGCTCTGATTTGTCAGGCTGTCAACTTCTCTTTCTATTTTCTTGATGTGTGCTCGTAGAGAAATAAATCCTCCCTCTCCATACTGTTTCCATGGCATCCCAGAGGTTTTAGTAAGATGTTTCTTCACTTTCTTTTTTTCTTTCCAGAAATCTTTTAATTTCTGTTTTGATTTTTATGTTGACCCAGGAATCGTTCAATGCTGTTTAGTGTCCATGTCTTTGTGTATTTGGGGAGAATTTTGTTGTTGGTGATGTTTATTTTTATTTCACTGTGCTCTGAGAAGATGCATGGCAGTATTTCAATCTTGTGAAATTTGTTTGTGCTTCATTTATGGCCAAGGGTGTCGTTGATCTTGGAATATGTTTCATGTGGTAGTAAGTAAAATGTATATTCTGTGAATGTTGAGTAGAATGTTCTGTAGGTATCTACTAAGTCCATTTGGTCAAGCATCAAAGTTGAAGTTCCAGATCTCTTTGTTGATTTTTTTGCATTGATCATCTATCCAGGATTGTTAGTGGGGTGTTTTAAGTCTCCCGTGATGATAGTGTTAAAGTCAATATCTTGTTTTAGTTTACTTAGTAATTGCTTTATAAAAGCTGGTGTTCCTGTGTTGGGTGCATGTATGTTTAGGATTGATATTTCTTGTTGATGGGTCAAACCTTTTAACATTATGTAGTATCCTTCCTTATCCTTTTAAATTTTTGATAACTTAAAAGTTTTTTTGTCTAGTATTAAGATCGTGACTCCTTTCTTCTTCTGCGATCTGTTTGCCTGGAAATTCATTTTCCACTTAAGTTTTCGACTGCACAGTTTTGACTGCACAGAGGGTTGGTGCCCCTAACCCCTGTACTGTTTAGGGTTAACTGTACTTTAGTTATCTACTTATTATCCATATAAACCCATAAATGCCAGTTTTAATTATTTATCATCCATTACTGAAATTTCTATCAGTTCAGAGCCCTATATGTTGAATCCTATGTCTCTATGATATGTTCTCATCATTTTTTTTTTTAGAACTATCTGACATAAGACGTCACAGGTTCCTCTTCCATCTACACTGAAATTAGTTATTTCTCTGAGGAATCCTGCTCCTTTTAAGTAGAGAGTAGATCTAGAGATCAAGATATGGGTTCTACGTGTACTCCTTAATTCTGAGGTGTCTTTGTTTCTTGGCTCATTTAGCAGACAGAGCTAAGGAAATATATATATATATATATTTAGAGACAGAAAGAACACACACACACATATATAAACATATATGAACTGTGGTCCACTTATGTGTGGATCTTCCTCCTTTACATTTGTATAAACATATACATAGATACACATTTATATGTGCACTACATGCATATACACATACATATATAAATATATATATACATTATAAGTTCAAAAGGAGGTCCTCTTTCACCTCTTCCAATCCTTGTTTGTGTGTACCTTCTTCCACAATGAAAACCCTAAGCTCAGAATATTAACTATTTTTGCTCCAATTTCCAATATATCTCAGATAGTTTTATAATGGTTTTATCCATAGCACTCCAATAAACCATCCTATTAAACAAAATTCAGCATTTGTTTCCAATTCTCACATTCACTACCCACCCATCCCACAATTTCTTCCAGGACTGATAGGGTCTAATACTATGATTACCTAGATTACTCCTTCCTTTTTCCCTTCATGGTTAAGGATAGCCATTTGAAATACAACTGCTTGTTTTCATTTCCTTTCAGTTGCAGGGTTTTTTTTTTAACTCTTACAGTTCTTACTGATGTATTTTTATTTTTGAATATATGAAACACAGGATGCTTCCAAAAACAATATATGTATTTTTTAAAGTGTAGTCAAAGAAGTGCTACTCCTTCCACTTCCCTTCTACCCCCACAGAATGTTGCACCACTAGGGGCAGGGAACAGTCTCAATTTGTAACATTTACTGATTTTCATAGTGTAAATACACCCACAGCAGTGGCTAATTTCACACTACCAACGTAAGTCAAACAGCTTGCAAAACTCCTTGAAAGTTAGAAATTGGCTCTTGCAACCAGTACAAATAAGCTGTAGCATACCAGTACTTTCACTCCATTCCCTCACTGTCCCTTGTAGGTAACCAACATTATTACTTTCTGGTTTCGCCTTGTTGTGTTTATATACAAACAAGCAGTTTTGTGTATGTCTTCCTATTTTCTCTTCTTTCTTACACATAAAAAACAGTATAACATATATGCTCTTTTGTATTTTGTAAAGTAGGTAAAAATGCTACGAAAACAACAATTTATTACAGGAAGTACTAAAAAGAACTCACAAATTTATTTTCCTAAGTACAATTTTATTATTTAGATATGGAATACAATGCTTATAAAATTATGATTCCTCAACACTGGCTGCATATTAGAATCATTGAAGGAGTTTAAAAAGTTGTTGCTGCCTGGGTCCCATAATGGAACAACTGAATCAATCTCTGGAAGGAATTGCTGAAGGACAGGTTGGCACCTTGGTATCAGACTGTATTAAAATCCCAGGTGTTTCCAATGTGCATCCAAGGCTGAGACTCATTGTTATTATGTTGTGAAAATTGATAATTGAAGACATAAGGCAATTCAATGCATTTAGACAAAATTCCAGACAATCAATGACTAAAATAAGTATCCCAGAAACATTTCTGTCTTTATTCCTATAAACCAGAAATCCTGTGTTGTAAATCCATCTTGTTAATTGTGTTAGTTCTTTTTATATCATAATGATTAATATATCTTTTCATATTCAAATAAACATAAATACTACTCTTAGCAGGCTATCTTGTTTACTTTTAACTCCTCCATATCTTTCACTCCAGAACCATTATTCTTTTCTCCATCATCCCCTTAAACTAAATTGATATTATATTCTTTTTCATTTCTGAAAATATATTTAAAATATGATTGGTTCTAAGTGATGTAAATTAGGGCTATATATCAGATGAACAGAAATAGCATAAAAACTATGAAAGTTCTAGTTGTAAAAATGGTATTTTAAAAAATCAAGGACACACACAGAGAGAGAGAGAGAGAAAGAATATCCTATCCTCTGCATATCCGTCTTCTGTAGTACCTTAAGTACCATTAAGTTGCTCAAGGCAGAAATGTGGTATTCATTCTTCATTCTCCCAATCCCTTGCTATAACATCTAACTCTTTTAAATAGTTCTTTTAATTATATCACCAAAAATATACCAGCAATCTATTTACTTGTCTCCAAGAAAGGTGTCTCTTAAGTACAAGGGAGTCAAAGTAGTTGTATGCAGTCATCTGAAGGTTAATAACCTTCCCAAGGTAAGTAAGATGACCAGGTTTGGTGGCTCATACCTATAATCCCAGTGCTTTGAGAGGCCAAAGCAAAGTATCACATGAGGCCAAGAGTTAGAAATCAGCCTGAACAACATAATGCGCCCCCATCTCTACAAAAAAAAAAAAAAGTTAAAAAATTAGTCAATGTGGTGGTTCACACCTATAATCCTAGCTACCCAGGAGACTGAGGCAGAAAGATTACTTGAGACCAAGAGTTTGAGGCTGCAGTGAGCTGTGATTGCGCCACTGCGCTCCAGCCTGTATCACAGAGACCCTGTCTCCAAACAACAAACAAAAAATAATCAGAGCTGTACATAGCACAGGTCGATAAACAACTTTGGTCTGGAGATTGCTACATTATAAAGATTTGCTAGTATTATAATTATCTTGCCTTATAAATAGCATAAATACCTTCAAGAATATTCCTTGGAGAATGTGAAATGGTTACTGTGAAATATATTCTATGGGGCAACCTCCTCAGGTCCCCTCCCACTGTGGGAGCTTTTCTGTCCTCTTAATAAATCCTACTTTCTCACCAAAAAAAAAGAAAAAAGAAATATGTTCTATGACTGTTGCATCACTATTGATGGTCTCAGGGGCAATTGTAGAAATGACCAGGCTCCACAGTATGCCTCTAGAAACTTTCGGAAAGATATCCATGCCCTTATAGGTTACATAAACACTCCACACATTCATTGACAAGCTACGTTTTAAAAGACTAAAATAGACATTTCTTATAAGCCAAATTGAATGTTCACATATGCAAATTTTTTAATAGGAAACATTTAATAGATAACTCCAATTCAGATATTCATTTGTATATTATTAATATTTTCATCTTATTTCATGTCATTTTACCCACATTTTAGCAATATGGTTTTTCCCAAACCACGTCTATCTCCAGTTTGCTTAAATACAGCTATTCTTTTTATACTCTTTAAACACCATTGGATTTGTTGTTGGCTTCACACTTTTCCTATTAGACTCTATATATGAAAATGACTCCAGACCATACCTGGGATTGAGAAAGAAAAGGAGGAGCTGCATCATTTCCATTTGGCGTCCTGCTTTCCGTCTTCTGAAACTGACTTTTAACGTCATATCTTCCAGGCCCTGGTATCCCCTAAATTATAGAAAGAAAGAAATGCAAGTTCTTATTAAGAAAGCTTCCACAGTACCTACGGGAAGAGTTGGCTAAATATCTGAACCAAAGTACAAAGGTTTTAAAGCAAATTCCAATATAATATTACCAAAGCACTTCATTAAAAGACAAGCCAAAATAAACTTCTTCAGAGGTACCAAAAAGAAAATTTTCCTGAGCAAAGCTCCCCTTGAATTGAAAACACACTACCTGAAACTTTGCTGCCCTCTACTGATAAAGTGCAGAAAAAATTATCCAGCTCTTTACATGATTAAATACTAAAATGAAGAAATGAAAATGAGTTCTATAATTCTTCCATTTAAGAGTATACAAGTAGCTTATCCCATCCCCCCCCAAAAAATTACTATCTTTTCAAATTTCTGTTAATCAATGGCAATCTTTTCCAACAAACAGGCTTTAGGAATTATTTCAACTATGTATTTTAGAATTGTAAGACATTAAGTCTTTAACTAGATACTTTACAATGGGTAAGAATTAATTCAGCAAGTGCCGGGATTTGCTTTATTTCTTATATAAGTAATACAAATTAAGTATATATCAAGAAGTGCTATTGAGTCATCAAATATTTTAATTGTCTTGATAATGTGCCTATCATAGTAAATAAATAAAGTTAGATTTCAGTCTTCTGCTTCATATATACATCAAATATTTTTCTATAGCTGAATTAGTCCATGATCTGTGAAATGAACACCTGGTTTATAAAATGGATGTATAATGAAGTTCTATCATCATATTCTGTCACTGCTATCTTTATAATGTGATCAAACCCAACCACTTCTCTCTTCCTCTACAACTACCACTCTGATCCAAGACACCACTGTCTCTTATTTGAATGTTTGTGAGAGTCTCCTAATTTCCCTGTTTCCAGTCTTGTTCATCTTCAGTCTATTATCATAGCAGCCAGTGATGAATCTGGTCCAGAATCTGAGTCAGATTGCATCACTCCCCTTCTCAAGCCCATTCAAGGGTTTCCAATCTTGCTTAGAGCAAAAACCAAAGCCCTTAATGTGACATCAACCCCTCATACACACCATTAACACACACCTCATCTCCTACTACTCTGTCTTTTCATTCACTTTGCTCCATGTCTTCCTCAAACAGAGAAGGCATATATCTGCTTCAGGACCTTGGCACTTTGCATACTCGGCTTAAAATGTTCTCCTAGAGCACTCCATGGTTTACTCCTTCATTTCAATTAGGTTGCTATCCAACGTAACCTTCCCAATGAAAGATTTCCAGGCTGCCAAATTTAAAATTGCATTACCTCCTCCAAACAATTTCTGTGCCCTTCTCTGCCTTTTTCTAATATTATTATTTATTACTCTCTAGGATATAATTTTCTGCTATGTTGTAAACTCTAAGAAGGTAGGGTTTTTTTTCTGTTTTTCTCACTGCTGTATCTCTAGAGTACAGCAGGTTACCTGAAGCATTGTAGGCATTCAGCTAATATTTGCCAAAAGAATAGATGATGCCTACATTTTCACTTACTACATTATGAACATGAAGACGTGTTCCTATTAGAAATAATGTGACTCCAAGTAAGTACATTAGCCATTTCTAATTACAGTAAAATATTTAAAGCCCATGTAAATTTTTAAAACATAATAATTTGAAAAATTTACATTTGTATCTCTTATTTTAACAAGTTAGATTCTAAACATTAGATTCTAAGCAAAGGTACATGTTATTTTGTCTCAAATGAACAAATTCACAAAAGTCTACTGTGTTATTTTGTGGCTGGTAGAAAAGATGCACTTTATCTCTGGCATCTAAGACTATTTCTATCTGTAAAACTTGTAGTGAATTAAGTTTAAAGACACTTCTGCATCATTCTGTAACTTATAAACCTAAGAACTATGTAGCAATTACAGAAACATGGAGAATGTGGCTTCATATACACAGTGTTAACATATTTTCTGGAGCTATACAGGAATGTTGTATCCTTCTTCTACACAGTAGTCTCTCCTTAACCATGGAGGATACGTTCCAATTACCACAGCAAGTGCCTGAAACTGAAGATACTATCAAACCCTGTATACACCATGTTTTTTCTACACAAATGCCTATGATAAAGTTAAATTCACAAATTCATAAATTAGATCAACAGTAGATAATAACATTTAACTATTATTACAAATACTGTTCATCATTTCACTGATAGAAGATTTATACTTGTCACAGATCTTAGCAAACTCTGCATACAATTTTTTTTCTCACCTTTTCAAAGGAAACACTTTACAACTTCTCTTTGGCATATCCAAGTTGCCATCATTACTAATCTTGCACTGTGGGGCCATTACTAAGTAAAATAAATGTTCCTTGAACACAGCCACTGCAATACCACAACAGTAGCTCTAATAACCAAGACAGCTACTAAGTGACTAACAGGCTGGTGGGTAGCATCTTTATCCACTGGGAGGGATGAAATAGAAGGTCAGGATATCTCATCATACTGCTATTCAGAATGGTGTGCAATTTAAAACTGATAAATTGTTTATATCTGGAATCTTCCATAAAATATTTTAAGACTGTGGTTGATCACAGGTAACTGAAACTACACACGGTGAAGCTGATAATAAGGGGTACCTACTGCATAGACAGGCATAGTCAAAATAATCTGCTACTAACAAACCAGGAAACTAGGAAAGTAGGATTACTTTCCTACTGTTTTCAACAATTGTATAAATGGTTGTTATTATGGATCATGGGGAAAAGATTCAGTATGAATAATAAGATAAGTGAATATACTTAGTCTTAAGAAAACTTTTTCATACAAAAGTATAAACAATCATTAATTCTTCAACACATACTTCCTTTTATATTTCCTTCTGCTTTTTCTTAAAGATCCTAATGTTACTGAACTTTCTTCACTAAAATAAGATATAGCAGTAAAATAAGGCCCATGCTTCTAAAAAGTTAGGTTTAGGATGTAATAAACCACCTAGAAATAAGCTCCAAAATAGGCTTGTGAGAACTGACCACCAAAGAGGTCTCCGTTTATCACATTATAAAGAAGGAAAAAAGACTCTGAGAAGACCAAGCCCTAAACACAGATCAAAAAAGCTGTGGTGCTTGCCCTGTTTTTCCAAATTGTGATCAACAGACCACTGCATTGATATCAACCGATTAAATACATAGGCCCTTAATGGTCCATCTGAGACCTAGTGAATTAGAATCTTGTTGGGTTCAGGAATTTCCTTTTAACAAGTTCCATAGATGACTCTCATGCACAATAAAGAACCATGGCCTGGCCCAAAAGCAGTCATTATCACAGCACATTTTACTAATCACATCTATCCTAAGTAAAAAGCTCTTATCTTGAGAGTATTCTGTTATAGAAACAGAGGCTAAAATTTTTAGAGTAGGTTGTTTACAGTATCTTTTCATCCACCATCTAATTAAAAATGGACTTCTTTCTTTAAAAACTGAGGCATAATGATCCATTTGATCAGATGGTGTACGGGAATTGCAGGACTGGGAAGAGCCCTACAGCTTAAACTTTACTTCTGTATTATCATCATTAATGATTATTGCTTTCACTTTTAAAAACACTAAAAGCTTACTATGTGCAAAGCACTGGCATACAGTAATAAATAAAACATGGTCTCTGCTTTTGAGAAGTTCACACTAGGTTAGTAATTCTCAACCCAGGCAGCACAAGAAAGTTACCTTGGGAAATTTAAAAAACAACAATGCCTTATCCCGCCTTATCCAAATTAAGGTCACCTGTATTCTTTGTAACATTCTTTATAATAAACCAGCAAACAAATGAATGTTTCCCTGAGTTATATGAGCCACCGTAACAAATTAATCAAACCCAAGAAGGTTGAGGGATCCCCATTAATAGTCAACTGGTCAGAAGCATAGGTTAAAAAAAACCTGGGTTCACGACCGGCATCAGAAGTGGGGGGGCAGTCTTGTGGGACTGAGTCCCTAACCTTTGGGATCTGACGCTATCTCCAGGATATCTAGCTGGTGTTCACTGCAGAATGTATTGCCTGCTTGTTAGTAGAGAAACCCCTACACAATTGGTCACAAAAGTCTTCTGTGTTTATTATTGTGACATGAGAGCAGAAGAAAAACAGTTCAGGGTTCTTCTTTTTTGCCACTCAGAGCGCGCTATAGAGCTGTATCATTTTTACTCTTTCTTACTGTATTTTTACTGTAACTTTTCTATATTTGCACACACAAATACTATTGTGTTACAGTTGCCTACAGTATTTCTCATGGTAACATGTAGTGAAGGTATGTAGCTTAGGTGCAATATACCATATAGCCTAGCTGTGTAGTAGACTATACCATCCAGGTTAGTCAACACATTTGTCAGAAGGTATCTCCACCATTAAGCAAAACATGACTGTACTTCTATAAAGAGAAACTGCTATCATCAACTTTTTAGCTACTCTAAGGTACAATTCATATAGGAAAAGTAAATAAATGCTGGACTTTTTCCTTTTATTTACCAGCCTCAAAGTACCAACATGAACCCTGGCATCTTCCAAAATTCATCAATGAGGTTTTTTAATTTTAAGCTCATATATTTGAATTGTTTCAACCAATTGGAATTGTATTGCTCATTGTTGCTGAAGTTAGCCCATCTTTGGTCAGTGAGAACCTACTTGAATGAGCCTCTGAATCCTTTTTCACATTATCCTTGTAGTTTTTCATACTTTCTTGCTTTCTGGTATAAGATGCTTTAAGCTCCTCATACACAATTTCTGTTCCAGACATAGAACAGCCTTTTCTTCAAGGAGCTCTGATTCTTTTCAGTGATGAATGGTGGTTAGAGGCCCCAATCTGGAGTCTGTAATTACCCCCCATTTTCATTGCATCATCCATCATCTCGTCCCTTTCCTCTTCTACATCAGTGCTCCAAGCACAGAGTCCCTCTCATTCAATTTCTTCACCAATAGACCTTCCATCTTCTTCTGAAATGGGGATAAGGAAGTGTCCTCACTAAAAGAGACTGCTTATTATCCAGATAATCATCAACCCTACTCTTTTCAGTCTTTCCTGGCAGCATTCATGATAATTTATATTTCTGGATCTTTCTAAGTTACTAAAATATGAACTGTCTTTTTTGTTGGCATCCCTCTCCGAAGGCATCTGCATAACAGCTTTCTTCATTTTACCATTTACCCATCAGGTTTTACCTTTACCATTTACTACTGACCATTAGTTTTTCATCTTCCAAAAACTGAAGATGTCTTGTAACTATTATAATAACTTCTCCCATTCTTTTTGTGTTATGATATTGTACCTTTCTTGTTCTTTCACCTATTAACTTAGTGAGACTTTAGGGGTGTTAAGAGATGAATTGTGTTCCCCCAAATTCCCATGTTGAAGTTTTAATTCCCATTATTTCAGTATGTAACCTTATCTGTAGACAAGGTCTTTAAAGAGGTAATTAAGTTAGAATGAGGTCTTTAGAGGAAGTCCTAAACCAATATGGCTGATATCCTTAAAGGAAGAAAAAATGTGGACACAGACATGTACATGCACAGAGAAAACACAACGTGTCAAAAGAAGACTGTATCTATAAGTCAAAACGACAGACCTCAGGAGAAATCACTATTAACACCTTTATCTCAGACTTCTAACCTCCAGAATTGTGAGAAAATAAGTTTCTATTGCTTAATTTACTCAGTCTGTTATGGCAGCCCTAGAAAATCAATACAAGGAGGAAGCTGATATATGCATGAATTCAACCCACCTTGTTTAGCCAGAAGTCCTTCTATCTCTTTCTACAAAAACCACAAAATACTTTTTTAAACGTATGAAGCTAGGAATGTAGCAAAAAAAGTAACAATGACAACAGCAAAGTATAAGATTCATTAAGATTGCAGTAATTTTTAAGAAGAAGAAAGTTAGCTTTAACACAATTTTGACAAAAAATAGTTTAATATTATTAATGGAATAAATGGAAATACAAAGATAGACTAATGAATATCATCCATAACTATTGATTTTCCTGCATCTTTCTTTTTTTTAATTTTTAATTTTAAAGATGTGGGGTACAATTCAGGGTTACGTATACAAATGTTCATTATGCAGGTACCCTTGTTGATGAGGTGTGCCCCTCCCTCACGGTAGATTCCAACTACTGCCAATTCCACCTCCCCACCCTCCACCAGCAGTTTCCCCCTACTACCAATCCTTTTCTTATAGTATTACGATAATTGTTCAAGGACTACTTATAAGTGAGAACATGTGATACTCAGATCTTTGTTTCTGCGATAGATCACTCAGTATTATAGACTCCAAGTCCATCCAAGTTGCTGTTAAATTCATAACTTTGTCCTTCTTTATGGCTGCATAAAATTTCATCGTGTATATGTACCACATTTTTTTAATTCAGTCCTCTTTTGATGAGCAGTGCAATTGGTTCCATGTTTTGCTACTGTGAACAATGCTGCAATAAACATACATGTGCATGTATCCTTTTCATAGAGTGATTAAAGTTCCTCTGGGTATAATCCCATTAGGGGGATTATGGGATCATGTGGAAGGTCGATTTTTAGATTTTTTTAAGAATTTCCAACTCTTTTCCAGAAAGGTTGTATTAGTTTACATTCCCACTAAAAGTGTAGAAGTATTCCCTTTCCCCTGCATCCTCTCCAGCATCTGTTGTTTCTTGAGTTATTGATGATGGGCATCTTGAATGGAGTTAGGTGGTATCTCAGTGTAGTTTTAATTTGTATTTCTTTGATGACTAGTGAGGCTGAGCATTTTTTCATGTATCTGTTGGCTGCGTCTATGTCTTCTTTTGAGAAGTGTCTATTCATATCTTTTGCTCACTTTGTAATGGGGCTTTTTTTTTTCTTTTCGGCACATTTGAGTTCCTTGTAGGTCCTAGATGTTAGGCTTTGTCAGACATATAGTTGGCAAACATTTTTTTCCGAGTCTGTGGGCTGTCTCCCTGCTCTCTTGATGGTTTCTTTGGCTTTACAGAAAATTGTCAATTTGATGAGGTCCCACTTGTCTATCTTACCTCTTATGACATGGGCACTTGGAGTTTTGATCAGGAATTGGTTGCCAGTTC
>CAUYQG010042436.1:0-13581 GCA_963574415.1 Tarsius wallacei
AAAAATTAGCTGGGTGTGGTAGCACATGCCTATAGTTCCAGCTACTTGGAAGGCTGAGGCTGAAGGATCGCCGGAGCCCAGCAGGTGGAGGCTGCGGTGGCCGGGAGCGACACTGCACTCCAGTCTGGGCGACAGAGTGAGACTCCAACTCAAAAAAAAAAAAAAATTTGTGTCCTAAGACTTTGTTTTACAGACCTTGGCCCAATATCCCTGTCTATATGATCAATTACCTGAAACCTTGGCTGCTGCTGTCCTGAACAGTTAAACACCGTGGCAATGACAACCCCCTCCCACCATCCCATTCTACAGGAATACCTTTTGTAAATCTGACAACTTTCATTCCCAGCCTTCTAACAAAGGAAGTTTTGTAAACCCCAGCTCCCAGCTTTCAAGGTCAACAATTCCTTTAAACGTCTGGCCCCCTTCTCCTCTCTTGGAGATGTGGATATACTCTTTTTTGTGCTCTGCTCTTTCTAAATAAACTTTTTCTGGCCTACTCTTAGTGCAGTTCTTTGCATACCTGTGGCACTGGCTCAACTCAGCTCACCAACCTAGCAGGTACCCTTTGTGTTGTTATGTGCCTTCCAGCCTCCTCCCACCCTCCCTCCTCTAATAGTGCCCAACAACTACTGATCCCTGTCTTGTGCTAACGTGACCAATGCGCAGGGCCTACTTATGAGTGAGAACATGTTGTATTCAGCTCTTTGTTTCTGTGATGGATCACTTTTATGATGGTCTCCAACTCCAGACATTTTGCTGCAGTGCCCATTATTTTGTTCTGCATTATGGCGGCATAATACTCCATCATGTATATGTACCGCATTTTTTTAAATCCAGTCCCCTTTCAATGGGCAGTAGGATTGGTTCCATGTTTTTGCTATTGTGAATAGTGTTGCAGTAAACGTGTGTGCAGGTGTAGAATGATTTATGTCCCTCTGGGTATATTCCCAGGAGTGGGATTCCTGGATGGTACAGAAGGTCAATTTTTAGTTCTTTTAGGAATCACCATACTGCTTTCCATAGGGGTTGAACTAGTTTGCACTCCCACCAACAATCTAGAAGCATTCTCTTTTCTCCACACCTGGACCAGCATTTCTAAAGCTGTTACTGTGTGTCCAAGACTGCTGTGCAGATACTAACATATTTAAGTCTCACAACAACTCTGAGATAAGTGCTGCAATTAAACATCATTTTTTAAATGAGGATATCAAGAATCCAAAAATTAAATGACCTACCCAAAGTCATACCTAAGAACAGCAAAGCTGAGATTAGAGCCCAGGCCATCTGGCTCTGGAGCCTGAGTTCTTTGCCATCATGCTACACTGACTTTCTGCTCCTAGTACACCTGCTACTTTTATCCTTGTATCGGTGTCTTCTAGGCAGAAGTGTTTACCCTGGCCTTTTGTTATTTTTACAGAAACACTCAGTATTAATAATAATGCACCGTTATTTTGTGAAAAATTTAAATTTTTGTTTTTAAGAGTTTTTATAAAATGATTAAAATATTAATGTTACTTCACCATAAAATATTGATAGTTATTTATAATGGTTTAGGTAACTGTTAAATATAAAGTGTAAAATTTTATTAAAAATACATATCAGTGTTATGAATGGCATTCTTCATTCTTTGTCCATAGACAAATATTACTTATTGCTAATTATTGAAATTGGCCTCAGTATCACCTGTTTTTCATTTTTATAGAATTAAGTACTGATAAGACCTGCTGACAAATAGATGGAAAGAGTTGGTTATAACAAAGTCACTCAACGCATGTGCTCCTTATAAAATGTTATAAAAATAACATAGTGAACCGTAAACAAACATGATTTTTGTAACAGCTTTACTGAGATATAATTCACATACCATAAAACTTACCCATTTAAAGCATAAAATTCATTGTTCTTTATTCACAGAGTTGTATAACCATCACCACTATATAACCCCAGAGAATTTTCATTGTCTAAAAAAGAAACTCTATACCCATTAGCAATCACTTCTTATTCTCCTGGCCCTGGTCCCTGGAAATCACTAACCTGCCTTCTCTATATATAGATTTGCCTATTCTGGACATTTCATATGAATTGAATCATATAATGCACGGCCTTTTGCTTCTGGCTTCTTTCACTTAGTGTAATGTTTTCCAAGTTCATCAATAATGCAGCATTTATCAATACTTCATTCAGTTTTAGGAAATGAATACACCACATTTGTTTAAACAATTTATGTGTAGATGGAATTTATGTTGTTTCCACTTTTGTGCTGTGATGAAAAGTGCTGCTTTGAAAATTGCCTGCCAGTTTTTGTGTGAGCATATGTCTTCTGTTCTCCTGAGTATGTACCTAAGAGTGGAATTTCTGGTTTGTGTGGTAACCTTATGTTCAACTTTTTGAGGAACTGCCTAATAGTTTTCCAGAGTAGCTCAGTTTTACGTTCCCACCAGCCATATGCGGAGGAACCCAAACAAACTGGAGTTCATTTATAAAAAAATTGTGTATTTATTCTTAATGTTCAAACTTCAGTCATCTTCAAAGTAATCTCCATTTGATGCAATACACCTACTCAGATACTTTTTCCACTGCTCAAAACAGGTTTTTAACTGGTCAGTTTTGATGCCTTTTAGTGCTTCTGCCGTTTTTTGTTTCACCTCTTCTACATCAGCAAAACATTTCCCTTTGAGGAGTTTTTTCATCCTGGAAAACTAAAAAAAAAAGTAACTCAGAATGACATCAGATGAATAGGGAGGGGAGGGTGGGGCTGTGGGGCTTATGCCATATTTGGTCAAAAACTGCTGCACACAGCATAGTGTGAGCAGGTGCGTTGTCATGGTGGAAGAATCAGTCACCTGTTTGTCACAACTCAGGACATTTCTTCCACAAATCATGATGCAACCATCTCAGTACTTCCGGATAAAAATGTAGGTTGACCATTTGATCAAGAGGAACAAATTCTGAATGACTACAAGGGGCCTACCCTCCAAAAGATAATTACAATTTTTGGGGTGTCTCCTTTGTATATAAGGATTCCAGTTTTTGATTTGCCATTTCTTTAATACTAATCATATCGTGCCTCTTTTCGTGTGCTTTCGTGCATCTTTTCGTGGTCATTTGTTTTGTTTTGTTTGGCAAAATATCTATTGTGATATTTTGCCCATTTTAGAAACTGGGTTATGATTTTTAATACTGAAAAGTAGGTAGTCTTTATATGTTATTGATACAAATGTTTCATCAGATATATGATTTACATATAGTTTCATCCCTTTAGTGGATCATGTTTTCACTTTCTTGATGGTATCTTTTGAAGTATAAAAGTTTTAAATTTATCTGTTATTATCTAGTTTATCTATTTTTCTTTTGTCACTAGTGCTGTTGCTGTCGTATCTAAAAAATTATTCCCTAATCAAAGGTCACAAAGATCTACTTCCATGCTTCTTCTAAAAGTTTTGTAATTTTAGTACTTACATCAAGGTCTTTGATCTATTTTGAGTTAACTTGTATATGATGTGAAGAATGAGTCCAACTTTATTATTTTGCATGTGGATATCAGTTGTGGAAAAGACTATTTTTTCCCCCTTTGAATTGTCTTGGAACTTTTTTTGAAATAAGTTTTCCTCAAATGCATGCATTTATTTCTGGACTTACAATTCTGTTCCATGGATCTATGTATCTATCCTCCTGATAGCACCACATTAAGTTTTGAAGTTGGGAAATGTGAGTATTCTAGCTTTGTTTTTTCAAAATTGCTTTAGCTGTTCTGGATTTCTTGAATTTCCATATGAAATTTTAGAACTAGCTTGTCAAATTCTACAAAGTGGAAAGCTGAGATTTTGATAAGTGTTTCCTTGAATCTGAAACTCAATTTGAGAAGTATTGCCATCTTGATAATACTAATTATTCTAATCCATGAACATGGAATGTTTTTCTATTTATTTAGGTCTTTAAATTTTTAATTAATTTTTTTGTTAACTATATAAATCTTGCACTTCTTTTGTTTTGTTTTTGCTAAGTATTTTGTTTTGTTTCTGATGGTGTTACAAATAATTTCATTTTTTCACTGTTTCATGCTAGTATATAGAAATTTAATTGATTCTTGTATAATGGTCTTATATCCTGTGACCTTATTGAATTTGTCCATTAGCTCAAAAACTGCTTTTGTGTATTTCTTTAGATTTTCTACACATGACATCATGTTATAGGAGGGATAGTTTCACTAATTCCTTTCCAACCAACTTTTATCTTTTTCTCTCTTAATTGTCCTGTCTGCAACTTGAAGTACAATGTTGAATAGAAATGGTGAAGAGAGATATTCTTGTCTTACTTATTCCAGCCCTAGGAGAAAAGCTATCAAGTATGATATTTATGGGGTTTTTATAGCCTTTATCAGATTGAGAATTTTAAAAATCTATTCCTAGTTCACTTAATGTTTTTTTATTGTGAAAGACTGTTGGATTTTGTCAAATGCATTCTCTGTATTTATTGGGATGATCGTGTAGTTTCCGTCTTTTATTCTGTTTATATGGTGTTTCTCATTGATCGATTTTTATATGTTAAGCGACCTCAACTCTGAATTCCTATGATAAATCCCACTTGATCATGGAATATAATTCTGTCCATATGTTGCTGGATTTTGTTTGCTTGTATGTTTTGATAATTTTTTTCATCTGTGCTTATAAAATATATTTGTCTGTACTTTTACTTTCTTATACTGTCTTTGGTTTTAGCATCAGAGCCATACTGACCTCAAAATGAATGAGGAATTGTCCCTTTCCCTCCTCTGCTTTTTGGTAGAGTTTGTGAATATTGGTATTTGTTTTTTTAAACTTTGGTAGAATTTACCAGTATAGCTATCAGAAACTGCACTTTTAATTGTGTGAAGATCTCTTATTACTAATTCAATCTTTTACTTGTTACCAATCTATTGCAATTTTCCATTTCTTCTTAGTTTGTCTTTTAATAATTTTTCCATTTTTTTCAGGTTAGCTAAATTGTTGATATACAATTGTTCATAGTATTTCCTTATAGTCCTTTTTATTTCTGAAAGGTTTGTAGTGACATTGTCTATTTCATTCTTGGTTTTAGTAATTTGAGTTCTCTCCTTTTATCTTGATCAATCTAGCTAGAGGTTTGTCAATTTTATTGGCATTTTTTAAAAGAATCAACTTTTAAAATTTGTAGAATTTATCTATTGTTTCTCTATGATCTTAATCTCCATTGAAACAGTGCTGAGAGATGGGACTTAACAGGTGGTCATGCAATGTCCATGAATAGATTAATGTCATTATCAAGAGAGTAGATTCCTGATAAAAGGATGAGTTTGGACCCCTTCCCTTCCTGCCCCCTTCTCTTTCTCTCACCCATGTGATATCTTCAACCACATTATGACCTCACCAGATGTGGTCCCTTGCTTGATCCTGGACTTCCCAGTCTCCAGAACAGTGAACCGATAAATTTTCCGTGTTTATAAATTACCCAGTCTCGGGTATTCTGTGATAGTAACATAAAACAGACTAAGATAGGTACTCTGTTCCACAAAGGCATTTAGTAATTCAAGTTGCTGGAAGTTTCATCATCCTCAATGGTGACAGATGAAGGCTCACACCTAGCTCAAGTCTTGGAAGCAATATAGATTACTCCTTATCAAATCCCATTGGCCAGAACTCAGAAATATGGTCACACCTAACTACATGGGGGACAGGAGATGGCTAGAAGTGTAGTTGAATTCTGCTCCATAAATGAGGAGAAAATGGTTTTGGTGATCTGCTTCCAGTCTCTACCACAAGAAATTTGCAAAAATGTGGGATTTGAAGTAAAATGTATATAATGTTTCTCCAGCCCTTCGTAGACAGGCAGCAATATGGGAACATCTGGTCTGTTTAGGGCGGACTTCCCTGGAAGGCAGCTTTCAAGCAGTGATTCTTGTACTCATTAATAGTGTTTGGTTCACATCACAGCTTATGTTCTGAAAAGAGTGTGTGTGGAGCATCCAGCAACAAATGCCCAAAAGTCTGATACTCCTCATTATAAATGATAAAGTTGGCTTTCTGTGAAACTTGATTTTGAGTGTATTTAGTATGAATAAGTTGTTCACAGTTAAGCTGGTTATTAATGTTCTGTATGTGCAGATGATAAATGTCAAACTCAGGGATATGGAGGTAAGGCAGCGTCAGGATCATTCTAACCCTCCACATGCCCCACATTAAACAAGAAGTTAAGCATTATTCATGGGAAACAAATTGAGTGTGTAGCATTAAATGTTCAATGCCAGAAGCTTCATTTAAAATAATATTCCCTGACCATTGCTTTGTTAAACTCTGGTGTGTCCATGTGGCTCTTTGAGCTATGGCCACCATGTTTCCTAGCTTTGGCCCCCTCCCCTACTTTGGGGAGATGAATCTCCTCTCTCTTATTCATTCTCAGAAAAGTCCTGGTTTGGATGATAAATTATATGGTTATCCTTATGTCTTGGGAGTAGTTCCTTTATGGTGGCCACCACTGTTCAGGGTCTGGCTCACAATTCTGTAGCACCGGAAGCTCAGGGGTGTCAGGAGGCTCAGGATGATTGAGGTGGGAAGAAGCTGATTCACACTAAGGAAATCCTGGGAGACTGATGTTTAAACCAGAACACTGAGTTTTTAACTTCTTATGAAGGATGTGGCTGTCAAGCAGGGTAAAAACTAACATTGAGCCGGGCTCGGAGGCTCAGCCTGTAATCCCGCGCCTTGGGAGGCTGAGGTGAGTGGATTGCCTGAGCCTGCGGGTTCGAGACCCGCCTGGGCAACTTGGCGAGACCTCATCTCTACAATAAATCAAAAACTAGCTGGGCGTGGTAGCGCAGGCCTGTAGTTCCAGCTACTTGGAAGACTGAGGCGGAAGGATCGCCGGAGCCCAGCAGGTCGAGGCTGCGGTGGCCTGGAGCGGCCACTGCACTCCAGCCTGGGCGACAGAGTAAGACTCCAACTCAAAAAAAAAAAAAAAACTAACATTGGTTTGTCAGTATGTTCTCGCCCTTGAAGGGTAGTCTTCTTGGAGAACCAACTATCTTAATCATAATTATGTGGATGAGAGGAATCCAGGCAATGGGTGTTAGCTGAAAAAGCTGCTGGAATTTGCAAGGCACGTTTCAATAATTGGTACTCAAAGAAAGTATATCTTTGGCTTATTAAGAATTTTCATCTATAAACCATGCCAAGGGCCTTGGTTCACTTTCCAAAGAGATATTTGGGGGTAATCATCAGCTAAAAGTAAAGAATAGGGATGTGTCATTCCAACCAACCCTCTGTTTTTCACTAACGTTAACTCCCAAGTTCTCTCACCAACTGGCAAGGCCTCTGAGCACTGATATCAATGGCTGGCATCCCCTGATGCTTGAAGTTTAGCCAAAGGCATCCTTCTCCACTCCTTCCTTGGTTTATACTAGAGGTTTCAGAGATCCCAAACATTCACCACCATCTCCTCCACCACCCCAGTTCCCAGTAGATAATAGACACAGTAGCCAGGAGAGGGTTAAAATCAGCTTTATTGATGGATTGGAGAGCACAGCTGTGATGTGAAGCCTACATGATGCTCCTTTCTTCCTCTCTGAAGTGATGGCCACTGAGCCCGCGGGGTGGGGCTCGCTGCTCTTACCCACCCAGTCACAGACCGAGGCTGGAACATGGAGAGCCGAGTCCTGGCTGAGCTCACCACGGGCAGGTCCTGCTGGATCTGTTTACTGCATGGAGACTGGAAGCCCAAAACAGGTCCAAGAGAAAGGGGGAGAGAGAGAGAGAGAGAGAGAGAAGAAGCAGGAGGACAAGTAAGCAGGTACCTTTAGCATATTGTCTCCGCCCAGTAGAGAAAGACGGCCCAAAGCGACTCAAGCCCCATCAACTCAACCATCCCAGAAGTCACCACAGAAGTGGAACCCTCTCCCTAGTTCTTTCTCTCCAGGCTGGGAATGTTGGTGGTAGGTTTTTCCTCTATCTGGCTGAGCAGAAAATGTAGGAATGAAAGAAAAAGGCTTCCCCCGAGGGGTGAATTGGGTCAGGAGCTCAACTAACTGCTCAGTGAATAAGTGCCCAAGTGCCATTTTGTGTGAGCCTTTTGGGTCAGCAGACATTAATCCAAACAAAGGCTCTGGCTAGAGCTGCTGGAGCCAGAACTATGGATCTGATGACTCACCTCAAACCTGGACACTAATCATTTAATTCCTTGTCTTGCCTATATTCTGAAGCCTGTACTTCTGAGGACTGCTGAGTAAGAACCTGACAGATTTAAGAGGCCACCATAGCTGAGGGCCAATTTGACTCGACAGCTATGGTATTCCAACTAATAAAGAGAGCCATGCCTTTTGTTTCACTCCAAGTAACACCTTCTAGTTTGACTGTCATATGTGGAGTTGTTAGCTTTGTGTTAAACCTATGCAGAAGACGTGTCAAGGCTATGTTGTATGCAGAAGAGGATAGAAGTGGAATTATAAGATTCTTCCAGGGCCCGTGAACAGATGGAAAGAGAAGTTTAATGGCAAGTATCACAGAGTTAAGAGTCTGATGCAGTAGTGATCACCACTGGTCTGGCCAGTGGCAATGACATATTAATTTCTAGCACCCTGACATTCATCCACCTGCCTGTCAGTCAGAAGTCCCCTCTTCTATTTTTTTTTCTATGCTTTTCTGTTTCTCTTGTTATCTTAATATCATTCATTAGATCATATATTTCTTTTTATGTTTCAGTACATTCCCAGTGCCAGTATTTCTACTTTGGCCCTGGATGGCTTCTGCAGAGGGTTAATCTCATCCATTACCTGGGATTTTTTTTTTAATACTATCACCACTCTATGTTGACCTCATTTCACAGTCCTACAGGTTTATCCTTCTGTAGTTTTCTACAGGCTGACTATACAACTTTACTTTAAATAAACTGAATGATTGCAAAATTATTTTACCCCAGAGTATTTTTATTAGGGATTCCTGTCACCATATTAACATATAAAACAATCTGGATGTTGACATAGAAATGCAAATTTCACTATACAAAGGTAAGGCTCCAATCACAGTAACATGGCCCCCATATCTCTAGTATTTTAATGAAATCAACTCATAAATTCACCCCGAGATGTGATTATAAATATTAGACAAACCACAAAATATATTCCAAATACATACATTTTACAATATGTTTCAAGCACAGACAGAAATGCATACGTTACCTACAATATTTTCATGATCCAGCTTGCATTAGCACTAAAGACAAGATTGTGTGTGTATATGTATTTGCCATATAAGTGAGTGTGTGTATATCCACAAATGTACACATGGTAATTTTCATGGAAAATTTAAACCTTTGAGGCTGTGAGTTTTACCCACCATGATATCTGAGAGGGAAAAGGAAAAATAACTTGTCATAAATTCCTCAATTGGGGTAAAATAAGCACAACTATGAATAAAGGGCATATTATGTGTCTATCCAAAGACACACATATATACAGGTTCATATATAAACACACATGTATCAATAATATGGAATATACATATACTCACACTCTTGCTTTGAACTCTGTATCTCACTATATTATATACTGTCCTTCTTTGGAAGCAGTCTCTTCCTCATTTGATTTAGGCAACTGGTGACTATCTTCTAACAAAACTCAAATGGATGTTTTTAGAAGACTCTAATTCAATGCCGAGCAAATGGCGTTTCAGGATTCCAGTGTATCTTTGGATGGCTATTTTTTAAATTCAGCAGACCCTGATCTGCCAACTCCTTCACTTAAAAACATTTCTATTCAACAAGGAAGTGTCTGCCTAAGAGAAAAGCGATGTTAGCTGGAAATGTTAAAATAATAAATTTATTAGTTCTTAATATAAATTTGCACGATTGGATTGCATGTAATATTTATTCTGTAATTTTTTTCAAATATTTTACAATGGAAAATATCACTACTTCCATAATTTAAAATATATTATCTAATATTATTTTGGAAAGGTGAGGGCTAGATGATTTGTCACGGCTAGAACCTCAAGAAAAAAAAATAATATGATATATGATAAGAAGGGGGACTAATTTTGTGCAGACTATGCTAGAGTGCTTTTATGCCACAAAGGATGACTTAGAAGTCATATGAGAAAAAAAGAGGAAAAATAAAAACTTCCATTCGAAACTGGTGAGGGTTCCAACCATAGAAGATATATTTCTATATCATTGTCAAATTTCAGGTATTAAACACTCTTTATTTAAGAAAGCAAAATAAATCAATAAAAGCACAAAAAAACCCCTGCAAACTTAATAGCAAATATATATTAATGTTTGTTCAACTGAAGGCTTCATGAACTGACTTTCAAAACATTTTCAAAAATTAAATGTCCAATATAGCCCTCAGAACTCCACTGAACGAGTAGAACTGGAATGCCCAATTTAAAAATTGTGCTGATAGGGTTGGAGTGTCACTAGAGTTAGAGAAAGATTTCACGTGGGCCCTGTATCTTCATAAATGAAGGCAGCAAAACGTGTTCAATCCATGGAGAAATTCTGTGCCCCGTGCCGTTAAGCTCTAGATTCCTTTCTTTTTCCCTTAGAATACGGTGTTGGGAAATAGTCTGCATGGGAAGACATCAGACCCTTCTGTCATGGATCTAATGGTATGAAGGAAGGTACTAGAGCATTTGTCCCCTCTACTGTCTGATTAGGGAGTAATGTCACTACTTTACCCAAGCTGAAATGATATGTCATCTGATTCTGATAAGCTCCCTCCACTTTCTCAGTGGAAGTTCCAGTCATAAATGAGTTAAGATCTTTTGGGAACCAGAAAGGAAAAGAATATATTGACTACCACAAAGGATGATCATTGGCTACCACAAAGGATGATCATTGGCATTCATCAAAATGTCATTTATTCTCATTCTCTCTCTCTCTCTCTCTCTCTCTCTCTTGCACACACACACGCACACACACACACACGTACATACAAACGCACTTTTGAAGTTTCTTCTACATAATCACAACGAATGGCATGAGGGACCAGAAAAATGTACCTTAAATTTCTCCACGTTTATTTAGATCCACTTAAACAAGTTCATATTAACTTGGACAGTGAGGGCATTGTTCTTTGCATCACCATCACTTCCATACAACAGAAAATATGCCTACCACCTCTTGCCTACCAGCCTCACCAGACTCTTTTTTTGCCACTTTCCATTTGTCCAGTTCCTATCTGCTTCCACTCTTGGGTTAATGTACACTAATATGCAATTAACTAGCATATCTTTTACATTATTTTTCCTTTAAATTTTCACTTTCTTTTAAAACCATTCTGCTTTCCCAGCCAAAAGATATGGACAGAAGACAAATGAAAGCATGAGTCTTCTTGTCCAAATACTTTGAAAAATGGACCACCCTGCATCCACTTGATACCCTCCGTTTCAACATCCTCCAGGTCCGTTACCTGTTTCAGCAGCTTACTTACTACAGTGTCCTTCTATCCAGTTTCTACCTCAATGAAGATAATAACAAATTATAGGATTTTTTTCCAGCCAAAAATATTTTTAAAAACAAACCAGCGCCAAAACATTAAAAAATTTCTGATATACCCTTTGTGCATTAGTCTTACAATCTGTACATGTAAATAACTCCAGGAGGCTTCTTTTTTTTTTTTTTTTTTTGCTAAAAATTTACCAAAATAGTTTGAACACATAAAAATATTCTTAAAAAAACAAAACCAAAAACCCAGCATAAATTTAGTTGTATAGGCATTGGTTAGAGGACATTGTTTGCACTAAGGATTATATTCAAAAACTTTCTCTTGGGTTTTTACTAAAATTGTGATTCTGAACCTTTTGGCTTGTAATAGCGTCAACTATTAGAAATAGGAAAATCTAATCAGTCCAGTGTATTATGTATTATGATATAATAGATAAAGAGTGTGTCTACACCATAATAGAAAATAAACATATTTTTTGGTTATTTCAAGGTCATCTTCCTGACCTGTAACTAAAATAACTACATCTGATTTAAACTTATTTAAAGGTAGCGAGTTATGGAAAGCTAACTTAAGGGTCTGAAGAATCAGTTATGAGTAAGGTATACCTGTTGACAGCCCCATGACCATTCAGAACCAGGCAATTACTTGGGGGGGCAGGGATTACTAGTATTGAATATAGCCCTTAGTCATATGAGATATTAACTTCATGAGCAACCCAGCATGTAGAGGATAAGGTTGACCTTCCCAGCCACCCACTCCTTGAGGGGACAGTAGTATTCATAGTGAAACTGCTCAAACTCTGGTGTCTGGCGGATTTCACATAAGAAGGAGAGATCAATACCTGACTCCAAAAGGAGGAGGAGCAGGGGAAATACAAAAAGCAGCAGTCCCAGGCCCACCACAAGGAGCCTGGAAAAACTCTTGACCAGCGGGTTCACCCGAATATGGCTGGTCAGAATGTCGTAGCTCCACGACAATGCTCGGCGAGCCTCCTTCAGCTCCTCCTCTTCGGCAATCAAAAAGGCGTTTTCGTCGGCTTCCAGTTCCTCAAACGAATCTGTGTCTTCTCTTTCCAACTCGAGCCTGGATGGACAGTCAAAGAGCATGTCAATCTCATCGTCATCCACAGGGGTGGGGAGCAGGCTGGCACTTGGGTTGTAGGCTAGTTCAGAGATGGTTAAGGGCTCTTCTTGGATTTGATCATCCTCTTCACTTGGGGGGTCTTCATAGTCCCGGGCTTCCTTCACGGGGGAGCTGGAGATCAAGGGGGCAGAAATGGTGTCCTCTTTAGGCAACGGAACACCTGAAAAGAGACCGTTGTATTGTAATCTAATTAATTAATTATTTTTGGCAAGCAAGATTTATTGAGAGGACAGAAAAGCTCCCACAGCGGGAGGAACTTGCCCCGTATTTTAATTTTAAACTTCAGGTTTTCTTTTTTCATAAAAACCTGAAGGCAGAAACAGAAAAGAAAAGAAAAACTAAGGAATTCAAGAAATCTGTGAAATTGTTCTGTGGAATCCTGACTTTAAACAAAGTCCTGCTAATAACAGATCCTGTACCATTAAGTTCTAAGGTCAACATGCTAAGCTCAAAGTAAGCAACACTTCCCAAAGGGTTGGCCACATTTACAATATTCATGTGTGCAATTCTGAATGGCAAACCTCCAATTCTGGTCATGTCTGCAAGGATAAAATGACAATAAATCACTATTACAGGCCGGGCTCGGTGGCTCAGCCTGTCATCCCGCGCTTTGGGAGGCTGAGGTGAGCGGATTGCCTGAGCCCGCGGGTTCGAGACCCGCCTGGGCAACTTGGCGAGACCTCATCTCCACAATAATTCAAAAAAAATCAGCCAGGCGTGGTAGCGCGTGCCTGTAGTTCCAGCTACCTGGAAGGCTGAGGCAGAAGGATCGCCGGAGCCCAGCAGGTCGAGGCTGCGGTGGCCGGGAGCGGCCGCTGCACTCCAGTCTGGGCGACAGTGAGACGCCAACTCAAAAAAAAAAAATCACTATTATACAGTAATTATGAGTGGCGTCTTTTAGAAGTCAATACTGTCTTCCACAACAGCATTATAGTGACACTATAGAATCTACCATTCAATGAGAACTTTTTTTAGGTATTGCATTT
>CAUYQG010042437.1:0-14822 GCA_963574415.1 Tarsius wallacei
CCCAGCTAATTTTTTTGATTTTATTCTAGAGATGAGGTCTCGCCAAATTGCCCAGGTGGGTCTTGAACCCACGGGCTCAGGCAATCCACTCACTTCAGCCTCCCCAAGCGCTGGGATTACAGGCTGAGCCACCGAGCCCAGCTTATGCTAATCTTTTAAACAGGACACTGGAGGGTTGGTGATCTCTCTTTTGAAAGCTATTTATTTTTTCATATTTTATTGCAAATATTTCTGAGTTCCCAATTTTTTCATATTGTGTTTATGGGGCTTTTAATGTTAAGAACTTGTTAATTACCATGTGGTCAAGCCTGTGTATCTTCACTTTTTTTCTTCCATTTTTTTTAAAGAAAATTATTTTCTATCTGGAAATATTCACTTTTTATATTATTTTAAACATTTAAAAAATTTTTAAATTAGTTTCTTTACAATGACACAAATTGTGCATCTTTATGGGGTACCATGTGGTTTCAGTACATAGCTACATAGTACTGTTATGACCCTAGTAATGTTTGGCTACACCCCTTGACACTAATAATAGGGAACAGGTAGAAAAAGTTTGTTTCTGAGTTGGAACCCAGGCAGCAGAGCCGGACTCAAGGTTTTTCTAAAATGGTTCTGCTCACCTTCCAGGCTTTTACAATTCACTTTTTTTTTGAGTTGGAGTCTCACTTCTTCATCCAGACTGGAGTGCAGTGGCACGCTCCTGGCCACCTCAGCCTCAACCTGCTGGGCTCTAGATATCCTTCTGCCTCAGCCTTCCAAGTAGCCGGAGCTATAAGCACACGCTACCACAACCGGTTAATTTTATTTATTTATTTATTTATTGTAGAGATGAGGTCTCGCTAAGTACCCAAGCAGGTCTCAAACCCACAGACTCAGGCAATCCACTCGCCTCGGCCTCCCAAAGCGTTGGGATTACAGGTTGAACCACTGAGCCCGGCCTACAGTCCACTTTTATAAGTCCAGTGTTGTTGGTACTTATACATTAGCCACATGACCAGCAGAGCATTTTAGTTTCAGCTGCCTTTATTGACAGTGATAATTTTTGGTCCAGACTTCCTGGTACAAGGTATCAGAGGTATCTCATTCCTTTTAACTGGGCTCAGCAGAAATGGTAATCAAACGCTGTAAAGGAAGTTTACAAAGCCTAGGACAAAATGCATTATACGAAAGTTGTACAAATCACAAAACATGATTACATGGATACAAAAATTATAAAAATCACAAGGCTTACAAATACATTGATTATTATTCAAACTTATAACTAAGGAAAAATGGAGTAAATGGAGATTTGCATCTTTCAGTTGATTTGGCATAAACAGGGAAGTCAAGTATCCCCTGAAGATACGTACGTGCATAGAAGATAAGGGGAAGCACACATTTTATTAGTTCTCAGGAATATTGTTCAGAAATGTACAGGAGTGCTTGCCCCCTTGTCATGCCCTTATCTAAGGACTGTGACAATATAGACAAACTTTAGCGTGTCTATATCAGTATACTGATAAAATCGGGGTAATTAACATATTCATCATTTTAAACATTTCTTTATTTGTGGTAACAGCATTCAAAATCTTTTCTTCTAGCTATCTTGAAATCTATACTACATTGTTTACTTTAATCACACTACTGAGTACATAGAACACCAGAACTTTTCTTCCCATCTAACTGTAAATTTTCATCTGCTGACCAACTTCTCCCAGCCCAACCACCTCTCTTCCAAACTCTCCCCACCTCTAGTAACCTCTGTTTCACTATATCAACATATTTGGATTCCATGTAAGATCATGTGTTGTTTGTCTTTCTGTACCTGAATTACTTCCTTAATATAACGTCCTCCCTGTTCATCCATGTTGTTGCAAAGGACGGGATTTCTTTCTTTTTAAAATGTATTTATTTATTATAGAGCTGTGGAGTACATGATGACTTACTACATTAGACTGCATGTAGGTGAAGGGTGGGCTTCTAGCTGGTCCTGACTCCCCTGATAGTGGACCAGGTAGCCTTTGTGTTGTCATGTGCCATCCCTTCTCCCCTGGCAGTGCCCAGGGACTGCCAATCCCACCATTGTGCTAATGTGATTAGTGTTCGGGACCCATTTATGGGTGAGAACTTGCAGTGTTCGGTTATTTCTTTCTGTGATGGTTCACTTAGTATGATGGCTTATGTTCCTCTGGGTATATTCCCAGGAGGACGATTACTGGGTCAAAAGGAGGATCAAATTTTAGTTTCTTTTAGAAATCTCCACACTGCTTTCCATGGAGCCTGAACTAGTTTACATTCCCACCAACAGTGTGGAATCCTTTGCTTTTCTCCGCAGCCGTGCCAACCTGTTGTTTTTTGACATTAATGATAGATAACCATCCTTACCGAAGTTTGGTGTTATCTTGTAGTTTTAAGTTTCTCTGGTGATTACGGAGGCTGAGCATTTCTTCATGTGTCTGTTGGTTGCTTGTATGCTATCTTTTGAGAAGACTGTTCATACCCTTTGCCCACTTTGTAATGGGGTTTTTTGTATTTTTCTTTTTCACTTCATTTGCGTTCCTTACTGAATATGGATGCTAAACCTTGTTTTCAGATGAATAATTTGCAAATAGCTTTCCTTTGTGGGTTGCTTTACTCTCTTGATGTTTTCTTTCACTGTGCAAAAGCTATTGTTTGATGAGATCCCATCTATCAGCTTTAGTAGCATTCGTTTTTGGAGACTTAATCAAGAAGTCTTTGCCTACTCTGATGTCCGAAGGGTTTTGCCAGTCTTTCTTCGAGAATCCTTATAATTTGAAGTTTTACTGAATATGTTGTGATACATTCATCCACCTTTTCTTTATTCACCTGTAGAATGGCATTGATTTTGATTTCATAACTTGGATATTGTGAATAGCATTGCAAAAAACATGGGTGTGTAGATATCTCCTCTACATATTGATTTCATTTCCCTTGGATATGGGATTGCTAGATAATATGATAGTTCTATGTTTAATTTTTCTGAGGAAACTTCATGCTTTTTTCCACAATATCTACACTAATGTACATTTCCACCAATAATGTATGATTTCCCTTTTCTCTACATCTTCATCAGTATATGTTATCCTGTGTCTTTCTAACTGAGATGAAGTAATATATCATTGTGGTTTTAATTTGCATTCTGTTTTTAACAGTTAACACTGATAGATCTACAATTTCCTTTTGGTGAAGGTGGAACTTAATTTTTTTTTTTAAATCAATTTCAATTATCTTAGCCAAAATTACAGTTTTTAATGTATGTGAGCAATGAGAAAATACTATTACCTTAAAATACTGGAACTAGATAAGCTGGACTATGAAAATTTGGCACAAGCCAGGGAGGAGTCAAATACTTTGATGATATCTCAGGAACGCTTAGCCATCGTTGATGGGAGGTAAACCATTGATTGAGTATTCTTTTGATTTTTTTCTTATGTTCAGGCCCAGAGGGCATTATACTAAGTGATATAAGCCAAATACAGAAAGACAAATACTGCATGATCTCAATTATTTGCAGAAACTAAAAATGTCAAATTCATAGAAGTAGAGAGTAGAATAGAGGTTATCAGGGACTAGGAGTGGGAGAAATGGAAATATCTTGGTCAAAATATACAAAGTTTTGTTATGTGGGATGAATTTCTAAAATAATATGGCATCGTGACTATTGTTAATAATATTGTGCTATATATTTAAAGTTTGCTAAGAGGATAGACTGTGTTCTCATCACAAAAATTGTTAGGAGACGGATATGCTAATTAGTTAATTATATGTTAAATATATGTCAAATTGTTATTTATATGTTAATTATATATATAATTAGTTAATTATATGTTAATTAGTTAATCAAAACATCTCATTATACTCCTTATAAAACACACAAATTTTATTTTAAAAATTAAAATTAAATCAATATATCAATTCATGCTCAAGCATTTCTTAAAAAGTATCACAGAGCAGCCGGGCTCGGTGGCTCAGCCTGTAATCCCGTGCCTTTGGGAGGCTGAGGTGAGTGGATTGCCTGAGCCCGCGGGTTCGAGACCCGCCTGGGCAACTTGGCGAGACCTCATCTCTACAATAAATCAAAAAATTAGCCGGGCGTGGTAGCGCTCGGCTATATTTTCAGCTACTTGGAAGGCTGAGGCGGAAGGGTCACCAGAGCCCAACAGGTTGAGGCTGTGGTGGCCGGGAGCATGCCACTGCCCTCTAGCCTGGGCGACAGAGTGAGACTCCAACTCAAAAAAAAAAAAAAAGAAAGAAAAATAAGAACAATATAATATGGCTAGAGAGTAGTAAGAAGAGTAGCTGGGCTGGGCTCAGTGGCTCATGTATGTAATCTCAGCACTTCGGGAGGCTGAGATGAGAGGACTGCCTGAGCTCGGGAGTTTGAGACTAGACTAGGCAACACAACGAGACCTCATCTATACAAAAATTTTTTTAAAAAATTAGCCAGGCATGGTGGTGTACGCCTGTAATCATAGCTATTCAGAAAGCTGGTTGTCACAACTGGAAGGGTGCTACTGGAATGTAGTGGGAAAGGGATGCTACTAAACATTACACAGTGCACAAGACAGAGCACCACAACAAAGAATTATCAAATCCAAAATGTGGCTGGGCTCGGTAGCTCAGCCTGTAATCCCAGCGCTTTGGGAGGCCGAGGTGAGTGGATTGCCTGAGCCTGCGGGCTTGAGACCCACCCAGGCAACTTGGTGAGACCTCATCTCTACAATAAATCAAATATTAGCCGGGCGTGGTAGCGCACACCTGTAGTTCCGGCCACTTGGAAGGCTGAGGCGGAAGGATCGTGGAGCCCAGCAGTTCAAGGCTGCAGTGGCCGGGAGCGTGCCACTTCACTCCAGTCTGGTGACGGAGTGAGACTCCAACTCAATAAAAAAAATAAAATAAAATCCAAAATGTGAGCAGTACCAAGGTTGAGAAACTCTGGCTCTTTCTGGAAAAGTTCAATTTCAACAGAAGGCAGTGTGGCAAAAGGGAGTGGGTGGAATAAAAGCTGGATCCAGAATCAAAAAACCTGGATATGAATCCTGGCTATGCCATTTACTAGCTACATAACCTGAGGCAAGTTATTTAATCTCTGTAATAGGTGTTCATTTCTCTACCTCAAGGGACTGAGATGATGGGTAGAGAACCTTGCACTGGGCCTAGCATAGAAAATGTGCTCAACAAACATTAATTTTCTTCTGTTTCCTCTGTACTCTACTCTCCTCCTTCCTCCCTCCACTTATGTCATCTTCGATCTTCCTTTTTGATCTATTCAGTTATGCTTTTTATTGCATTTTAAAACTCTGAAGCCGGGCTCGGTGGCTCAGCCTGTAATCCCTCGCTTGGGGAGGCTGAGGTGAGTAGATTGCCTGAGCCCGCGGGTTCGAGACCCGCCTGGGCAACTTGGCGAGACTTCATCTCTACAATAAATCAAAAAAATCAGCCGGGCGTGGTAGCGCACGCCTGTAGTTCCAGCTACTTGGAAGGCTGAGGCGGAAGGATCGCTGGAGCCCAGCAGGTCGAGGCTGCGGTGGCCAGGAACGGCCATTGCACTCCAGTCTGGGTGAGAGTGAGACTCCAACTCAAAAAAAAAAAAACAAAAAAAAACTTTGAAATAGGCCAAATAAGATTAAATATCCTTGTTACTTTGGAAGCCTTCAAAAATGTTCAGACTGTAACTACCAAGTTAATAGCACAATACAAATACAGAATTTTTTTTTTTTTTTTTTGAGTTGGAGTCTCACTCTGTCGCCCAGACTGGAGTGCAGTGGCACGCTCCCGGCCATCGCAGTCTCAACCTGCTGGACTCCGGCGATCCTTCCGCCTCAGCCTTCCAAGTAGCCGGAACTACAGGCGCACACTACCATGCCCGGTTAGTTTTTGATTTATTGTAGAGACGGTCTCGCCAAGTTGCCCGGGAGGGGCTCCAACCCGCGGGCTCAAGCTATCTACTCGCCTCAGCCTCCCAAAGTTCTGGGATTACGGGCTGAGCCACCGAGCCCGGCCCAGATTTTTTTTTTAAATAAAACATTCCTCATTTTGTATTATCTGATGTTTCCTTGTAGTTATTATTTGATGTTTCTGCATTCTCAGCCTGACACAGGTGACATTGTGTCCTTCTCAGAGTATCACATCTGGAGACACATGATGTTTATTTGTTCCTCATTGATGATACTAACTCTGATTGCCCAGTTAAGTGTGTTACCCGATTTCCCCCCTCCCTTTGCCACCAGTAAGCAATCTATAGGGAGACACTTTAAAACCATGCAAATATATTGCTCATCTAATTTTCTCCCTGTATAATGGAAAAGTCCAACAGAAATCACTGTTACAAGGTTATCAAAGTCATTATCACCAAGAATGACACTGACATCATGAGCCCAGTAATATGATACAATGAAAAGGGCCTAGTATCACTTCTGTGGTGCTTCTGTCAAGGATATATGACCTCAGTTCAATCATAAGATGACACAAAACAGGCCTTAGTTAAGGTTAATCTTGAAAAAGAAGTATTTTCCACGGAGGGATCAAAATAGGCTGAGATCATTTATTATGGAAAAAGGAGACGAATATCAGGTTGAGTAAGAGAATTAAAAAGAATAAACAGCCTAACATATAAGATAATTACTGATTCATTTTATAATCATATACTTACAATGAAAGCACAGGCATTAATTTTATCTTTGACTAATAATTTTTAAAATTTTGCTGTTTATGAATTTAAGGAAAAATATAAAAGAAGCATCAATAGGCAAAACTAATGTGTCACATCAATAACTATAGTCTGGATATTTTCTTCAAGTGAAGTATTCCAAGAACCATAAAAATATACTAATTTCCTTTTGCATATATAGCTGTAAAAGCAATCTATTCTTAGAATTTCAGGTTTAAATTTGGTCACAAATTTCTTTAGGTTGTACATTTCTCTCATCCCACCCCCAATTTCTTTACAGCTATGATCTGTTACCAAATAAATCCCTGTCTCTTACAGTGAATAGGGAGCAAATGCTGTAACAGAATTTTTCTTTCTCGCATGTCCTTTAAATTTGTCATCATGCTTAACATTTACTTCTAGCACACTTTCTAATACTCACATCATCTTCTTTCAGGATTTGAAGAAATTCCTGCAATTTGTCTGCTGTTTTTTCTGCTGCTAGAGATAAAATTTTCTGGTCCATTGTTGCTCATATCAGGGAACTGTAAGGGAAAAATGTCAGAACAGCATGAAGCTTCCAGAAGTAAAGAAGCTTGATTCTTTTTCCTTCCCAACCTGTTAACTAAATATTTCATACCTATTATGTGGTGGGTGCTCAACTGATTGAGGACTACTAACTAGTATGAGTAGGTAATCCCTAACCTAACCAAAATAATCTAAAAAATTCCCTGGAATTTCCTTACTGGGAACTTACATTCTAATCAAATGGTTTTATAACTTTGACCACACTTGTTACCATCTACTGAGCACACTACCTAAAACAAAGCTGCATTTTACTGTATATCAAATTAACAATACATTAAAAATACACATATAAGAATATAAGCATGTAATACAGTAATATTTGATAAGCAAATAAACCAATAGCACTGTAAATGCTAAGTGCCAATTAAATGAGAGAATTAAAAGTGAGAAGTTAACAAAGCTAAAGTTATAAATGTGTGCTTAAATGTTAAGGCTTCCCAGCAGAAGAAAGCCTGAATTCAAATTTAGAGATGAAATTTAGATATTCAAGACAACCAGATGGTATACATTACAGGGAAGGATATCATAAACAAAGGCATTCATACAGGAAGTGAAAACTTATTTGGGGAAAATGAGTAAATTGGCTGAAGTAGAGAGTTAAAAGGGTAGTAAGAGGCTAGAAAGATAGGGGAATAAATTGTGCAAAAGGTTAAGGAATGCCAGGTTAAGGAATTCAGATTTTATTCTGTAAATAACAAGAACCATAAAAAACTTTTGAGCAAAAGACAATCCCACAAGATTTAAAGTGTTTGAGGAAACCGAACCTAGCATCATTGTGCAGACTAAAGTGGGAAGGGAAGGAGAAATAGCAGAGGTTAAGAGACCACTTGGGGGATGTTTTAGTGCTAATGATAAAGGTCTGTACTACAGTGGTAACTGGGGAATGGAAAGGAAGGGATGAAATGGAGGCACATAAGACAGATAGGATGTAGTGAGTAGGTATGGAAATAGAGAGGGAAATACGGACTGAGAGAAAGAAAATCTGTTCCTCCTCTTTGTCCTATGTTTTCCATCTCCAAAAATGATACCATTACCCACTCAGCTGCTCAAAACAGAAACCTGGGCAACATTCTTAACAGCCTTATCCTTCACCAAATCCCTTACTAAGTTCTGTCAATGTTACCTACTAAACATCTCTCAAATCTACTTCTCTCCATCACCACTATTGTCACATTACTCCAAAGCAACTATCATCTCTCACCTGAACTACAAGTTTCCTTTTTTTTTTGAGGAGTCTCACTCTGTCACCCAGGCTGGAGTGCAGTGGCACACTCACAGCCACTAGTCTCGACCTGCTGGGCTCAGACGATCCTTCTGCTTCAGCCTTCCAAGTAGCTAGAACTACAGGCACACACCTAGCTAATTTTTTTAAAAATTTATTGTAGAGATGCGATCTTACCAAGTTGCCCAGACTGATCTCGAACCCCTGGGCTCAGGCCAATCCTCTGGCCTCTGCCTCCCAAAGTGCTGGGATTACAGGCATGAGCCACCTCGCCTGGCCAACTACAAATTTCCTTCTACACAGCAATCAAAGTGATGTTTCTGAAACACAAATCTGATTACATGACTTATCCTCCCTCCACTCTATCCTAAAAACTTCAGTGGCTTTCCATTGCTTTCACATCAGTGCAAAATCCCGAAGGCAAGATTTAAAAGGCAGGATCTGATCCATGCCTAACTCCCCTTCATAACTCTACTCCAGCCACACTGAATTGCTTTCGGTTCTTCAAACCTATAAGTTCCTTCTGCCCCAGGCCTTTCCACAAGATTTTCTGCCTAGAACTTAAGTAAATACCCCTTCTTCCATCCCTTGCTCCCCAGTCTTTTACTGTTAATTTCTAAAAATCCCTCAGGTCTAAGCCAGGCTCAGTGGCTCAGCCTGTAATCCCGCGACTTGGGAGGCTGAGGTGAGTGGATTGCCTGAGCCCATGGGTTCGAGACCCGCCTGGGCAAGCGAGACCTCATCTCTACAATAAATCAAAAAATTAGCCAGGTATGGTAGCGTGCACCTGTAATTCCAGCTACTTGGAAGGCTGAGGTGGAAGGATCGCCAGAGCCCAGCAGGTCAAGGCTGCGGTGGCCGGGAGCGGCCACTGCACTCCAGCCTGGGTGACAGAGTAAGACTCCAACTCAAAAAAAAAAAGAAAAAAATCCTTCAGGTCTCCACTCAATCTACATCTCCTCAGAAACTCAGTCCAGGTTAAGTGTTCCCCTATTACAGCCTCTCATGGCACCAGCAAATGCTCTTACATACTGTCACCAATTTTTAACATTGCACATGCAATTATTAGACTAACAACTAAATCTATCACCCACTAGACTAGAAACTCCAAGAGGACAGGAACCCTAACCGGTTTATCACTGTATCTCCAGTACCTACCTCAAACTAGGTACCTAACAAATGTTTGTAGTTCATTTGTTGGGAGGTTTTGTTTTTTGTTTTTTCATTTCCCTCCTCATCTTCTATGTGATGGTGAGGTACCTAACAAATATTTGCTGAACAGCTAGGCAAGGTGACTCACACCTGCAATTCCAGCACTTTGGGAGACAGAGGCAGGAGGACTGCTTGAGCCTAGGGGTTGGAGGCTACAGTGAGTTGCGATAAGGCACTCCAGCCTGGGCAACAAATTGGGGCTCTGACTCACATACACACACAGAATTAAAAAACAAACACATAAATATTTGTTGAACAACTTTACATTCATTAATTTGCCCCTCACAACAACGCTAATTAGTTAGGTGTTATTAGCCCCATTTTAGACTAAAAACTTTTGCGATTCAGAGATTAAGGAATATCCCAAAGGTCAGTAGGCTGGTAAATGGTAGAGAAACCCAAGTCTGTCCAGCTTCATATTCCAGGATCCCGTGCTTTTTCACTACTAGATGCAAACAGGGTACACATTGGCCAAAAGAGGCATCCAACCTCATTAAACTGAAAAGCTTCTGCAAAACAAAAGAAACCATCAAGAGGGCAGGGAGACAGCCCACAGAATGGGAAAAAATATTTGCCAACTGTATATCTAACAAAGGCCTAACATCCAGGATCCACAAGGAACTCAAAAGTGCCAAAAGGAAAAAAACAAACAGTCCCATTAAAAAGTGGGCAAAAGACATAAATAGACACTTCTCAAAAGAAGATATACAGGTAGCCAAGAGACGCGTGAAAAAGTGTTCAGCCTCATGAATCATCAGAGAAATGCAAATCAAAATCACACTGAGATACCACCTAATCCCAGTAAGAATGGCCACCATTAATAAAACAACCAACCACAGATGCTGGTGAGGCTGCAGAGAAAAAGGAATGCTTCTACACTGCTGGTGGGAATGCAAACTGGTGGCAACCTCTTTGGAAGACAGTGTGGTGATTTCTGAAAGAACTAGAAATTGACCTTCCATATGACCCAGCAATCCCCCTACTGGGAGTATACCAGAGGAACTCAAGTCATTCTACAAAAAAGATACCTGAACATGCATATTTATCGCAACACTATTCACAATAGCAAAAACATGGAACCAACTGTGCTGCCCATATACACGATGGAATATTATACAGCGATAAAGAAGGACAAACATATGGAATTTGCAGCAACTTGATGGATTTAGAGTGTATCATACTCAGTGATCTATCACAGAAACAAAGAAAGAGTACCACATATTCTCACTCATAAGCAGACCCTGAACAATTACCATAATACTTTAAGAAAGGGATTGGCAGTAGTGGGATACTACTGGGGTGGGGGGAGGTGGGAGGGAGGAACACAACATCAATAAGGGTACCTGATCTCTAACCAGACAAAGTGGGGACCAAAGGGAGGCCCAAACTTTACCTGTATGATGACCACTTGTATACCTAATCCTGAACTGTACCCCACATCTTTAAAATAAAAAATAAAAATGAAAAAATTTTAGGATTAAAAAATAAATATCAAAAAATAACAAAAAATAAAAATTCTTAACTGAAATCTAAGTCTATGTTTCATGGTGTTAGATGTACTGTTTTAATTCTCAATAAATATTCTATTAGCAAAAAAACAAAAAACAAAAAGAGGCGTCCAGTCAGAAGGGGCAGACACTTTCTGAGAATGTGTTTAAAATCAATCTATTTCAGCAGGTGCACTTGCTCAAATCGTCCTAAAGCCAGAAGTGAATAATAGACGGTAGTTGTGAAGTCCCTGGAAGTACAGCAGATACCTTGTCAAGGGGCCTCAGAGAGCGTCAAGACAAAGTCGAGACCCAAGAACACGAGACGCGAGACGCCGCGTTCTTCACTTTAGGACTCTTCCGCGAGCAAGACCCAAAACACACAGAAACTATTAAAACGAGGTAGCAATTAGCCGGGCGTGGCAGTTCGCGCCTGTAGTTCCGGCTACTTGGAAGGCTGAGGCGGAGGCTGCGGGGGCCGGGAGCGGCCACTGCACTCCAGTCTGGGTGACAGAGTGACACTCCAACTCAAAAAAACAAAACAAAACAAAAAAACGAGGTAGCCGGTGATGGGGATTGCGGCCGAGCTACGAATGGTAACGTGGTTAAGAGAAAGTTCCCACAAGCAGAAGCCGAACGTCGATGGAGCGGGAAGAACTGAACCGGAGGGGCTCGGAGCAAGGCGCGCCCGGGGAGGAGGAACCGCGAAAGCCAGGGCGCGCGGCGGGAGGCGGTCCAGCACTTCGACCATCCAGGCCACAAAAAATGCCAGAACGTCACGTCGAGACGGGAGTCCTCCTGCCCTCACAGACCCGCTTCTTCCCAGGGGCCCAGTCCCACCGCCCGAGCAGCGCCCAAGACCCTCTGCACATCACCTGAGCCTCACTGCAACCCCAAACTTCCGAAAAGCCCGCTCAAACGAACGCCGCCGCACTTCCGTCACCCGGGACAACAGGTCCCGCCCCCGCGGCTCACTTCCGCCGTCTGGGTGTCTGCGGGTGGGGCGTACCATTAAGGCCGGAGGGGTGCGAGGAACAGTGCGGAGTTGTAGGACATTACCACTCACAGTCGGAGGGGGTCGCTGCCTGTCCGAACTCGCGCTCCGGACCGCAGAGTGAGCACGCGCAGTGTCCGGACGGGTTGCGCTTCCGTTGTGTCCTGTTGTAGAAGCAGTCAGTGCTGGAGGGGACTTATCTACTGATAGCCCCGCAGGTTTTTGCATTGCAAGCGCCTGGAAGGCAGAGGCTGATTTCATTCTCCATCTTGTACCAGAGGACAGTAACCCTCAGATGTAAACTCTGTGTGGTTTGGGAGCTTTGGGGGGTTTTTCTGCTCCCCTTGTGTAATTGCAACATTTAGCGCATAGCCTGGCAAAAGCAGTGAATGCTCAGTAAATATGTGTTAAATGATCAATTGATAGAAAAGCGACAGAGGGATGGGCCGAGAGTCTAGTTTAGGTTAAGGAGGAGCTTGTGCAAAGGGTCTGAGAATAACGTGTTAGCAAGAGAGCTCCCGGCCAGTTCAGATGGCGAAGGTGCTTGGTTGGGAGTGGGCGTCTCCTATTAGAGAGTGGGAAGCCACTGAAAGGCAAGGACATGATTGAATTCACGTTGTAGAATGCTATCTCCGGCAACAAGGATGGCAGAGATTGTTCCAAAGCGATGAATGAGCTGCGATTGCAGGACTAAAGGCAGGACCCTTGGGAGGCTATAAATTGTTCTGGAAATAGGTGGTGGTGGCAATGGGGACAGGAAGGTGTGAACCGCATGTGAAAGAGATTAGGAAGTAGAGATTTAGGAAGCCCAGATATCCGGATTTGAGGAAGTGTAGGAGGAGTTGAGGAATGTTCAGGCTTGAATGACTGCGGTGAGGGCTGGGGGTGGGTTGACATTGTCAGGTCACTGACCCAGGAAGCACAGGAAAAGGAATATGTTTGGGGGTGATGATGAGCGCTTCAAATTTGAACTTGCCAAATTTGAGTTGTCCATTGGATGGCAAGTGAAAGAGTGCTAAGCTTGGGGAGCGTTCATCGCAAGCATTACTGGCCAGTTCTGGAAGAAACAGCCGTTGGGGGAAAACTGTACCTCTCAGCTATTGTGACCAGCTCCTTGCTTGTGACCCTTCAGCATTTTCTTCCCTTCTATCACATTTCTGTCACAACATTAAGCTGTGATTTGTGGCTAAAACACAGCAGCCGAGGTGGAAGATGATCCTGAGAGGAACCCTTTACCTTACCAAGGAAATAGATGACTTTACTTCATCTCCCCACAAAACCTCCCAGGTTGCTTCTGGGATTCAGCCATGAAGCTGTGTGTCTGTGTAGCTCGAACAAGCTCATTAGCCTCTCTGAGCTTCCATGTGTGCATCCCAGAATTACTAAATTGTCTGTGTGTCTACCCGCTGGAATAGATCATTCAGGGGCCTTGTCTCCCTTTGCTGCATGAATGTATCATCTGTGTTTTCCATCAGCGTTCATGAGTGTTACATATGCAAAAGAGAACAGACTTCAAATTTAATAACAGATTTTTCACACTAGTGCAGGCTTCCTTAACTAAGCAGAAAATCTTATCCATCTGGTTCACCAACTAGACTCCATACACCAGGGAGCTAGCTAGTCATACACTGATTCTAGAAAATACAGCCAGTTAAAAACAGGTTTACAGTAGTGGAATTAAATGTTCTTCAGACCTTGTGAACAGTATATGTTTAACTAACATTTAGCTACTAATATTTGTGAAAGTCCAGAGAAGAAGTATGAATGGAGGGCCCTGATTATTTTTAACTCAGTCTTGTGATGGGAAGGGCTTCGTATGCCGGCATGTGGACACCCATCCTGAAGATCCACACCATGCCTCCACCAACACCTTTTGGGCCTAGGGCTATACACGCTAGCAGGTCCACTCTGGGGAGGGCGAACCTATGAAAAGGCCCTGAAAGCAAATCTGGGGATAGTTGAGCAGATACCTAGAGGGTGGTCTAAAGGAAGGCACATAGACTCTGGTGGGTGCATGTTCTATGTTCTTCTTGAACTTCTTAGCCTCAGACTCTGTCTTAGGGGTATGTGGCCAGAAAAGGACCAATAAGGTACCCATCCTGCCCAACAGCTCCAGTTGCTTGGGTTTAAGGGCAGCATTGCTTGAGAGAATAATCAAGGTGACATATAAAAAGAGTCACACTTAGAAACATTTTTATACATAAATAAATATTGTGTGTGGTTTCATTTATATGAAGAATCTAAAGTGGTCAAATTCATAGAAACAGAAAGAATGGTGATTATCAGTGGGTGGGGGAGAGGAACATGAGGAGTTATATACCTAATGGGTATGCGTTTGAGTTTTGCAAATTGAAAAAGTTCTGGAGATCTGTTGCACAACAGTGAACATATAGTTCCCATTACTATATGTACTGTAAACTTAAAATGGTTAAGATGGTACATTTTAGGTTATGTTATATGTTTTTTTGCCTCAATTAAAAAAAAAAGATCTGGTGCTGGTGGCTGTGTGATTTTAACAAGTCACCTAATTTCTTAGAGTCTCAGTTTCCTCATCTGTAAGATGGGCCTAGGGCGGGGGGGGGGGGGGGGGGGGGGGGGGGGGGGGGGGGGGGGGGGGGGGGGGGGGGGGGGGGGGGGGGGGGGGGGGGGGGGGGGGGGGGGGGGGGG
>CAUYQG010042441.1:0-11596 GCA_963574415.1 Tarsius wallacei
CCAATAGTCAGGATTCTTAAACCACTTTCCCCTGAAAATGAAATCCTTCTCATACTCATGGTGGTTTTAAACTTGGTCTCACCAAAGGCATACAGACTCAGACAAAGAGGCTTGCTTTTCTCTAGCCATACTTCTCATGAACTTGCTGGAGACCAAACATGTGAGACAGAACACCTAAGAGATTTCAGAAGGTGCCAAATGAGGCTGGATTCCACTATGAGCAGACAGTTGAAGTCTTCATTCCCCAAGTTGGTAGGATGTCCCTACTTTCATTTCCTTTCTTAACCTACTGGTTTTTAGGGGCAGGTCAGGGAGGAGGCATTCTCTAGGACCATGTAATGGGTAGGTAAGAGGTAGGAACCTCTTAGTCTTTACATCCCTGGAGGAGCCAAGGGGGCTTAAGAAAAGTTTCCTGAAGAAGCTTGGCCAAGCACAAAACACATATGCTATCAGAAGAGCTGTGTGCTCTCCCATTACCAATGGATGAACTATGCAGACCCCTCTGCTGCCCGCAGTGTGCAGCTGAGGTCTCTAAAAGTAGAAAAATCGTGATTCTGGATCACAGTGGAAAACCTCTAAAGGGACCATTATATTGGTACAGACATATTTATACTTCCCCTCCGTCATCAACCACTAAACTCCTTCCAGGGGTATGACATAATTTCATAAAGTAGTTGTCAGCTGAACACTGGGCCACTTACTTCGACATTATACCAAGTCCTGGATGATGTGATTCTGGGCCACAGCCTTTGTAAGAGTTGGGGAAATCAGAGATTTTTCCCATGAAGACATCACCTTTTACCTTTCTGGCAGACAGTAAATACTGTAGTTTACAGTACCTACCAGTCTAGCAAAGGATCATTCATTCAGCTACTCCTTGATTCCACTGTGAAACAGGTCTATGTATATACAACTCAGTTAAGATCTAGCAATAACTTCTGGGCAGAAGTTGGCTGTCTTCCTACTTACAACCTGCTTTCTCTGCTGTGGCCTTACCTCGCCGCCCACCTATCAATTTCCCTCCTATACACAAATTGAAAGTAATATACTGATGACTGGCTAGTAACCTCAGTTAAGAATTAAAACTGATGTCATTTACTCATTTTGGAGAGATAACTTGCCTTTACATTTTTTATTCTCTTTTGGTGAAGGTTTCCATTTAGGAAAAAAAGGTGTCAAACCACCCTGATTTCTTTGTATTATTACACCAAGTTGGGAGTTCCAATAAAAGATCTCATTCCAGTTAACAACTAACCCAGGTATAAAACTTGATTTTTGTAACCCTTCAATCCTCCCTCTTGCCCCTCATGGATCCTCGGTTTTAATTATCATGGAAATAGCTGATTCTTCCAATTATTCCGTAGCTTTTGCTGGTGTTGCTCTGAGATTTCAGTTGAGACTTGTTTAAAAATGACCTGGACAGTTGACTGGTTCGTAATATATTGGAATAGTTGGATCCAAACTAAAAATAATAAGCTGTACAGGAATCAGTGCTCAATATTATATTGTACAAATTTGTGGATATCTCTTAGATGTGAATGTGTTACTTCAAGTGGCTTATATTATGATTTTCTCAGACTTCCTTGAGGGGGTTAAAGCAAACTCAAATGTGTATTTTTTGTTACAGAGCTCTGCTTTATAATTTTGTAATAAAGTTTCAATACAGATGCCTGTCCTATCTGGTGTGAGGATGCCAGAGGTTGCTAAGACTGACAAAAGAACTGAGAAACCACAGGCTAATCCCAGGCCACATGAATGTAGGCATGCTCTTGATATATTGCATTATTCTTGGAGGTGCGTGGGTCATGTGGCTTTGGTCAAGATGCTCAGTATTGTTGTGACTTGCCCAAGACCTCACAAGTGATATGTGGAAGAGGCCATAGAATGCCCTAGAAGAAAATGGGAGCTGGGTAGGAAAAGGGTAAATCTCAAGACAAATGGGAAGAAGCACCGAGTTAAGATACTGATCTAGAAGAAACAGGCTTTAGAGATCTGGGTAGAAAGGAATCTGAGGATAGCCCCGTTAGGTCTTCAGGTTACTCTGGGAGATACATGGTGGCTTTGGGATACATCTGTGGTACAGATGGAGTGTGGCTCAGAAAAGGCTAGCCCCAGCCTCAGGGAATACTGCTTGGTGTGCACAAGCTTGTCCACATCTCCCTGACCAGGTGCCCAAGGAAAGGGAAGAAGACTCCTGAGAATGTGGCCCTTGGAGACCAAGATTATGTGCATATGTCTGCCCTGGGATTAGAGAAAGGAATCGTGCCACAAGGTATAAAGGCTGAGCCACACACATTGTCCTAATTGCTAGGTGGCCAACCTGCCTGCACCCAGTGATGACCTGTGCCTGTTGACATCCAGTGGCAGGTAAAGGTTCAAAGAAAGCAGGCTTCCAGCATTCTGCTGGGGAGGTTTACAATGTTGTTTAGGGTTGTATGGAAATATATGAAAGGATACAAAATTGCATGTACAGTCAAATCTCAGCAGCAAAGACTGGAAGGAGACACACAAAATACCACTAGTATGAAATGGAGATAACACACAGTAGAGCATAGGCGACCAAGATGATCACCTGTTGTGAGGATGCAGTCTAGGTGCATACAACCAGTAAGGACTATGTCCAGATCAGCCTAGCTGGAGAGGCTCCTGAGGGGGAGCCTTGTTCTGCTGCCCTGTCTGGTTGCCTGAGGAGGCTGGAGAGGGGAATGAAAATCTATGTAGGTCAGTGCTCAAAGGAGAAGCTTTTGTCTCCACAAAGGATGGAATAAAAAGTGTCTTATCCCTAATGCTTAAGCCAGACTGAATGGTGCCTATTCAAAAACACTGAATGTCCTGGGCTAGAGTCAGGAAAGTACCCACGCCTCCTGTCCCTACACCCCAACACACACATTTTAAACAGTAGGTGGGAATCAAGGTCAATCAGATTGAAGTTGGTTTCCAAGTTAACTGGCAACAAGCAGCATCCCAGCAGAGTATTATTACTTAGTTGAGTACAGTGGGGGTGAGTGGAGACAGTGGTCCTCAATTTTTTAGACCCAAAGCCTGCTAATCTGATGATAAGGGAAGAGAGCTGACCCTCTTCTCTTCAAGAGTTAGGAGGACTGGGACATGGAAGCCAGTTTATAACCATATGGTGTCCTGATGATGAGCCTGCACTCACTCAGAGTGGAATGTGAACTGGAGTGTGCAGACCTGTGGCTAAGGTCTGAGAGTTCTGAGTCATAAAAGTTCATTTTGTTTTCTTTCAAGTAAGGATTCATTCCTGGCAAAGGAAGCCAGGCTGAATATAAGTTTTGCAAACGAAAAGAAGCATTTTTGAGGGTAGTCTTTTTTGAACATGCATACCAATGGTGACCTTCCCGACTCTGGATATCTATGGGCCAGCCTCTGCATGAAATGTTTAACATAAGGCATCCGAGGACATTTATGGCAATCCTATGATTTAAGTTCAATGCCTATTCCCATTCTCCTTGAGGAACTGAGGTTCCGATGTTAAGTAACTTGCCTGAGGTTACAGCTACTAAGTTTTAGGCTCCAATTTAAACCTGGTGCAGGAATTTGACATGGCTTCAGCCACACACTGTCTACACTTGCATTGTCCAATGTGGTAATCACTAACAACATGTGACCATATTAAGTGGCATTAAAACAACATCAGTTCCTCAGTTGTGCTAGTCACATTTCATTTGTTCAGGAGCTACCTGCAGCTAGTTCAGTCGGATAGTGCAGATTTATGGTATATTTCCATTGCTGCAAAAAGTTCTGTTGAAAAGAACTTGTCTACACCAAATTGTCTTCCTTTTGTTCTTCAAACAAATCAGCCTCAGGTAGCACAGGAGTTCTTTGTAAGCAGGCTGTGTACATTTGATCTCAGGTGTGGATTCTTCTTTTTTTTTTTTTGAGTTGGAGTCTCACACCTTCACCCAGGCTGAAGTACAGTGGCATGCACGCTAACGGCTCTGCGTTGACCTTCTGGGTCCAGCAATCCTTCCATCTCAGCCTTCCGAGTAGCCCGGAACTACAGATGTGAGCTACCGTGCCCGGCTATTTTTTATTTTATTGTAGAGACGAGGTCTCACTGAGTTGTCCAGGCAGTTCTTGAACCAGCAGGCTCAGGCAGTCCACTCGCCTTGGCCTCCCAAAGTGCTGGGATTACAGGCTCAGTCACTGAGCCCGGTCTGGATTCTTCAAGCGCAGTCTTGTTTCCAGAAGTAGAGAAGGCAGGTCTTCCTGAAGACCTCTATCCCCCTAGAGAAGTAGCCCAAATAACCTCCCTTTTCTTCGTAAAGGCCCCATTTTCCTACCTGATTCTAGTTCCCTCCCTTCAAACTGGGAATCCTCACCCTGTAACAGGAGAACACAGAATAAAGTCATAAAAGTTCATTTTGTTTTCTTTCAAGTAAGGGTTCATTCCTGGCAAAGGAAGCCAGGCGGAATATAAGTTTTGCGAAGGAAAAGAAGCATTTTTGAGGGTAGTCTTTTAAATATAATGTTAAAATGAGCTTGAGAGTACAAAGAGGCAGGCAAGAAGAGGAGAGAAGGCTTCGTGGACACAGCTTCAATAGCCCAGCCTTCACTCCTTTCATCACTAGGGAGATTATAGGGGTGCAGGTGGGGAAAGAACAGAGAACTACAAGATATTCATTTATTTAAAAAACAGAAAACTAAGCTTCTTTTCAAAGAAAACAAAGATGACAAAGCCAGCACCCCGATCTGAAAGGTCTGTTTAAGCCAGCTAGAGAAACTGACTTCACTTATGGTACCCAAAGCAACTAATTCCTGGTCCAGGAGAGACCATGGAGAACTGGTGGGTTTTAGAGAAGCGAGCCTACTGCCCCAAACCTGTTCCTCTGTCTACTTGCTTCCAGCCTGAGCCTGGTCCAGCAGTATGATAAGGCAGATATGGCCTGAGGCAGAGGGAAGACAGTACACCTAGCAGGGAGCTACCAGTCTCCGTTTCCGGATACATGCCCAAATCCACTCTGAGGAGACCTGCTGGGCCTCAAGGTCTTGGTCCCTGCTACCCAGCACATGGGTGGCTGAAGCCATGTCAAATTCCTGTACCAGGTCCCCATCAAATGCTACAAAGTAGCGTCTTAGACGGCTGAAGTCTGGTGTGGAGGGCGGCAAGAAGAGCCGCACCCCAGTGAAGATGTCCAGCAGCACCTGCAAATGAAGAGGAATCAGGGTGGAGTCGGACCCGCACTGGGTACAGGTGGTCTTTACCCAGATGAGCACAGGACAGAGTAAGGAAGGAGCCTAGAGTTAAGGACGCACATACAAACAGTTTACCGAAGAAAAGGAGCATGCATCAATACCACCAACCCCCTCCAATCACTCCAAATTATACAATACTGACACTCTCCTCCATCCCTGCCTTGGGGAAAAGGAGGGGGAGGAGATGGGCCTCAACTCTTGGGACCTGGAGATGGAAAAAGTGCATGTCTACAAGAGTCATCCAGTGGCTGGTGGACAGGCAGGGCTGACTCTGATTCAGTGCAACCAGACTACGTGACAATCCCTGAGATCAAGTGAATACATAGAGTTATCTGTTCTGTAGAACTAGCTAGGTCAAGGGGTCAGGAGTCCTGCCCATTACTGTCGATGAGTTCGACAGCCTCAGGCAGGAAAGGGAAATGGGAAAGGTTTCTATTGGTCTGCTGGGGACTGGGTTCAAGCCTTGAATTGTCACGACTTCTTGCCTACTCTTGGGTGGAGGTGGGGAGAGTAGGGGCACAGCTACATGGTGTAGTTAGTGGTCATGTTTACTTCTGTGTTGGACCACCAGCTCCCCCAGAGTTGAGCCAGTACTAGTCCTAGTTCTTGCCCTCAGTAGGTGCTCAACAAATGTTGCCAAACCAAGACTGATAAGTGAGTGTACAAAGGAAAAGGCTCCTTGGGTGGGAGGAGAGTCACCAAGGCAATGTCCTTGGCCCCACTCCTTGCTGGCTGGACCTTCTCCCGCCCTGACCACAAACTCACACTGCTGCACTATCATACCCAGACTGGGCTTTCTCCCTTTTAATAAAAACTGTGACTTGGGGCCAGCATCTGGGTGGGTCCCTGTGGCCTCTCCTGGCTAGGCCGGCTGCTCTAGCTCCTGCCTGTTGGCACGGCTCTCCTTCCTCTGCTCACTGGTTGGCCGCCTCTGCAAGGCAACAGGAGGGCTCAGAGTAGAGCAGCAGCACTGCTGACCCTGCCCATGACAGAGGAACAGCTACAAGCAGAGAAGGGACTTAGCCAATGTTCCCCAAAACACCTTTGCTCATCTTCTCTCAAAGTTCATGTTGAGAGGGTTGGGAACACAGGGCCCTGGGCCACACACATGGCTGTTCTTACCCTCACCTTTGTTTGGCACAGGGTCTCATCAGCAGCTTTCCGCTTCTTCCCCACTCTCACTGGAGAAGACTGCACGGCTAGCTTCTCTCCCACCTTCGCAGGGGACATGGTCAGCATGTTGCCTGCAGGACAGAGTTTGGGATAAGAGTTAAGAGGGTTGGGGCTGCTGACAATGGTCCCTAAAGTCAGGAGCAGCGAAGGGAAGGGCCAGGGCTCTCCTCTGCTGTGAGCATAGGTGAGAGGAGAGGGAAGAGTTAACTAAGCCCTTTAGCTCAACAGTGGTTTATCCCCTGGTCAGACTGGCTTTCCCAAGGTACTGTTTCGCCCAGGCTTGCTGAGCAGATAGGGGGTGCCCAGCAGAACAGCTCAGGTCCGTGGATGGGCTCATACCAGGAATGCAGCAGTCAGCTGCAGTGGACACAGACAATCATGCGACCTCAGGGCTGGAATGTGAGATGGGGTCCCTGCCCCTCACACCACCTCTTCATCACCCCAGCCCCTCCCTTATCCTTACCATCTTTGCTGTTGGGGCTACTCAGCTTCCCTTCTGCTTTCTTGGCCGACAGCTTGCTGGGGGAGGCTTTGGGGGCCTTGCGGGCCCCAGCAGATCCCGAAGTGCCCTTGTTCTCTCCAGTGCTACCCCCTGTAGTGGAGCCCCCCTCATCATCTGCCACTACAGTAATGTTGGCCTTTTCTTTGGATAGCTGGTATAGCTCCTGAGGAGGGGAGGGAGAATGTCAGGTAATATAATTCCCTGCCTGGACACTGGCCTCAGAGGTGGAGTGTGTGGTGTGTTTTAGGCACATGTGGCTGGGGAATGAAGAGGTGAGCAAGATAAGAAGCAGGGAAAAGGAATTGGCTTCCTTGGTACTATTCCTAAGTATGGCCCTGTAACCTCAGTAATCAGGGTACAAATCACTGTTTTCTGTACCTTAGCTCTTAATTGGCAAAATGGGAACTGCAGCTCCTCACTAGGAGGCTGTGAGAACAAGCTGTCACTCTTCAGAGCAAGGGCTGCTCAATGGGGCCTGATGAACACAAGGCTCTCTACGAGGAAACTGCAGGAGGGAGGCCTAGTGCTGCTGCCCCTGCATGGCACCAGTTTGCTGTGTCTCAGGGGAATGAGGGAAAGGAGAAGACAGAGGGCATGGGAACAATACTGGTGCCCAAAGTTGCCAGGACAGTGGGTGGAGAACACACAGCCCAAGAGCTGTACCTTGAGTTGAGGGAGATTAGTGGCAGATTTCCAATCCTTATCGTCACGGATTCGGGTGCAGCGAGGGAATCGAATAGAGATCCCATCAGCTGTATGAGCCTCAGATTTGGAGAATTCAGCCCCTGTGATCTCCCACACGGCAGCTTTCTGTCAACAGTAAGTCAGGCAGGTCATCACTGGTTAAGAAAATATCTCCCAACCAGCTGGAGGCAATACAGAACAGTTAAACCCACAAAAGCTTTGGATAACAGCTGGGAGATTTAGGTTCTAGTTCTAGTTCTGTTGTTGCTGGATGACCTTTGGGAAGTCCTATCTGTACAAGAAGGGACTGGGCCAGATTTCTTCTAGAACAGACACTCTTCTGAGAGGATGGGTACTTTCTTCTTCTAGTAAAGAAGATTCCTCAAAGTTGGCTGAGTGTCCCTGGGCCTGTCACTTGGCTGAAAAATCCAGATCCCCTACCCCTGGATGGACTTTCAGTGAGGCTGAGATGGCTTCTCTGTTGCACTAGAGAACTCACACGCCAATTGTATGGGCTGGAGAACTCCAAGCTACTGGGTTATACCTTTGGGTCTGGGACGATGAAGTCAGGATAGTAGATCTTGTTGATCCTCAGCCAGCTGGGTATTTTACTGGGATCCTGGAAGAGAAAAGATGCTGTTCTGGACTGTTCTCAAGCTGGAACAAGGCTCAAACCCCTTCTCTTGATGACAGGACTGTGAGAAGAAGTGACTTAGCTTAAAAAGCTGACCTGCATCCCATGTGATCCTCCCTGCCCAGAGAGGGTGTGGCCTAGAGGCCCAGCAGGCCACTTTCCACAAAGTAGACACACTCCGAGGTTTTAGGGCCCAGTCCTGTTCCCAACAGCCAAGCAGCAACCCTCCTTTCTGGGGAGATAGATAAGTGATACCTGCAGTCTGCCAGGTGTAGTCTCTGTCTCAGTAATGATGACCAGTCATAAGGCCAGGACCAACCAGATCCCTTTCTCACCTTGCTGATCTTCACCATGTCCAGTTCCTTCTGTAGGCGGGCGAGTGTGGCATCATCATGGCCTCCTGCACACTTGGTGACTGTGCACCACTTCTGGCTGCCAGGGTCGTAGCAGCCCATGAGGAAGATCGACATCATGCCGCCTGGGAGGGGAGTGTGGTCTGAATGTGGGCTGGAGGGAGCCATCTCTGCCAGCCCCACGAGCCCAGGAAAGGCTGAGTGCAGAGGAGAGGGCATGGGCCTTGGCGTCAGAGTTTACCTCTTGGAGCTACCTCTCACTAGCTGTGCAATTTTAGCCTTTATGAGCCCCAGTTTCCTCTTGAGTAAGTTCAGGATAATCGTACTTGTTGGGTTCTGGGGAATGGAATAGTGCTCAGCCTGTAGTGACTGCCTAAAACTTAGGTCCTCAGATTCTACCTTCCTCTCCAGTCAGGAAAGAGATTTTCTCTGAGGAGAAAGCTGTCAGACTCTGAGGAAGTAACAGGTGGTAAGCTTTCTCATGCTAGGCCAGCACAGGGTATCCTTGCCTGACTTCTCCTTGCCCGAGTTGACACAAGCCAGCATGGGGCCCCAGATCCCAGAACTTCAGAAGTCATGACTGGCCATGCCGGGAGATCATGCCAGTAAGGAGGCCAGCCTGTACCTCAAGTGGTGCCTTTCAAAAGAGGACCGCCCCGGGGGCCAGAGGCCATCCTGACCTTTGCTCCCTTGCCCATAGAAGGCCCCAAGGACCACCAGGTCAGCTGTGTCGGCCATGGCCCCCTCGTTCAAATAGTCTTTCTTCACTTTCAGCCAGTGCCGCTTCCCAGGCTCATATGTGCCCTGAGGGGAAGGAAGAGAGAGACCACAAACTAGAATGAAAACACAAGGATAGGACAGTGCCCAGCCCACTCTTGGGAAGAGCCCTCAGGCTCCAGGCACTACACAAACCCATGCTCCAGATCCAGAACAGACCTGTCCACACCCTGGAAAGGCTCCCTCAGCATCTGCCCCCAACCACCACATACTGCCACTGCCATCTCCTGGCCAGGGCTGGAAAGACTCAGGGCAGAGGACCCAGAGGGAGTCTGCAGGAGAAAACAGGGTAGCCATCTTACCTTCACGTCCTTCAGCACCAGCCCTTCCAAGCCCTCCTGGATCACCCGGTTTATCATGTCAGCCAAGTCTGAAGCTTTCTGAGGGACAATGGGAGAGACGTTGAAGTAGGTGTGAGAATAAAGAGGGTAGCATGGAAGTGAGTGGGGGTGATTCCTTTTCACACACTGAATATCACGAACAAAGGGCAAGAAAGCAGGGAGCCGCCCATTCTAACCAGGGAGCTGCTGTGGCTTTGAAACACAGGGTACTTACCTAGGAAAGATTTTCATGCCCTGCCCTCCTGGGTGAAGACTAGTGGACAACATATACAGTCAAAGGTAAACACATCAGGAGCCCCCAGAAGAGAATAATTAAGACTCATTCTCAGTCACACTTGCCCCAACGGGTTCTCTGCCCTGCTTTCAAACCAGTAGGACCCTGCCTAGATTGGGGTCTTCACTTACTGTGACTTGCTTCATTTCTGAGAACATGATCCGGTTTGGAATTTCAACCATGTTGTCATGAAGAAACTTCCGCCGCTCACATAGAGGCCTAAGGGAACAGGAGAGCTGAGGTTAGCCCAGGAGCCTCCTACCCATTACGAATCTGAGGGAAGGGGTGCAATGATAAAACTCCTGCTTTGACAGAGGCTGTGCCATGGATCAATACCCTCGTGCGTGCAACAGTTCTGTCAAGGACTAAGAGGGCTCCGTCATGACTGAAGATGGACACTTGTGAGCCATGGCATAGAGCCAGTTCATAGTTGTAGCTCCTACTTCTGCTTTAGCAAGCCAAGGGAGAGCTGGCCTCTAGCCCAGATTGTATAAATTCTGGTCATTGAAAGATGACTCCCTCGCTTTCCATCCCCACACCCTGCTTTACCCCAACCCCAAGGCGAACTGGCCTGTTGGTCAGCAGGCTGAGACAGGCCTCGAGACTCAAACTCCAACTTCCACCCCCACTAATTCTTCTTCTCTTCTACTTCCTTTCCCCACCATAATCAAGGATATGGCTGCTGCAGGAGCAACAGGGGCAGGGATACATTTCTAAGTGTGGAAAGGGCCAATACTGGTGTCTCAGGCCCAAGCATATGGATGCAGCTAAGTCAGGACTGAAGTTCTCCCCAGGATGGTCCCACCCATAGCCTCCCCTGCAGTCAGGGGCTTCCTATTGCCAGTCTCTTCTGAAATCAAAGCCTCTGAACTGAAAATCATCTGCCTTATGTCCCCATGGGTGCTACTGGAGAAATAAAACCCACTCTGCGCAGCAACAGTCCATTTTGCTTTAGTTGAGATACTTCTTTGGGGGTTTGGGTTTCCTCTGTGGCTTAAGCTCTCAGCAATGAGGTGCAGTCAACACAGGGGATCTTCCTTACACTAAATAGGGAGATGACTATGTCATAATTGTACTCCCTCTCAGCTCCCTCCTGCCATTGCCCCTGCCAAACTCCTGGGCACAAAGGAATATGTGCCAGGTGGTTCCCCACTCCTTTCTAACCTGAATGCCCCACCCTCCCTACCCAGGAAATGAACACAGATTCCTGACAGTTCCTGGGTTTAAAGACACTAACCAACTCACCGGTCCATCAAGCTGACATCATTGAAGTAGATACAATCAAACACAAACAGGCAGACATTAGCATCTTGGAAGGCAGCTTTCTACAAGGGAAAATGAAGTAGTAGGTACATGAGGGACATAAGTCAGAGGGCATGAAACCGTGGGACGTACTAGTCCACTTCTGGAGGCTCTGAAGCACCTGATGGAAAGTTCTATCTATGCTCTAAAGCCACTGGGCCATAAGGACGCTCAGCAGATGGTGCTAAATGGGAAGCAACCCAATTATGAGTTGGTTCCCAATACTAACTCTTTTATTTATTTTATTTTTTTTTTGAGTTGGAGTCTCACTCTGTCGCCCAGACTGGAGTGCAGTGGCCGCTCCCGGCCACCGCAGCCTCGACCTGCTGGGCTCCGGCA